>JAJOZX010009849.1:0-30000 GCA_023014485.1 Bathynomus jamesi | reverse complement strand
GGGAAAACTTGGCAGAGAGAGGGTATAGGAATAGAATAAGAGATGTCAATCATTTGCGTGAGTTGATTATCGCAAAATGGGCAGAGCTCCCCAAAGAGCAAATAAATCGAGCAATAGACGAATTCAGACCAAGATTAAAAAAAGTGATAGAAATGCAAGGGAATCATATTGAACAGTTCTTTTAATTTTATTAAATTAAAAATTATCTACAGTATATCGTAAAAAAAAAATTTTTCATGTTAAGTAGGAGAATCTCACTTTTTAGTTAATTATTAATAAAATTAACAATTCTGAAGATATCGTCATAAAAATTTAAAGGATAATAGGTGATTACCTATGCTTTATTGTGTAAAAAAATCAACTTAATTAAATAAATGGTTTTGTTTTAATAAGGTTTGAATTTGGCTTAGTTTTTTTTAATAGACCGTGTATATACATATATATATTAATATACATATATATATATATATATATATATTAATATACATATATATATATATATATATATATTAATTTACATATATATATATATATATTAATATATATCATATATATATATATATATATATATATATGCATATATAACTGCAATGACCGCGCAGTATATAAATGAATAGAAACGACATAAGTGTTAAGGAACGTCTCTGCACACGAGGAGGAGAGATAACGAATAATGAAAAATGAGGCGAACCGCCCGGGAATCGAACCCAGGGCCTTCCAATTGCCGGTTGGATGCTCTACCATTATGCTACGGACCTCACTCAATCACAAATCGAAATTCTCCCACATAGGGCAGAAACCAATGCCCTGAGAAGGCACCCTCGCAAATCGTGAATATGCGCATATAACTCCAATGACCGCGCAGTATATAAATGAATAGAAACGACATAAGTGTTAAGGAACGTCTCTGCACACGAGGAGGAGAGATAACGAATAATGAAAAATGAGGCGAACCGCCCGGGAATCGAACCCAGGGCCTTCCAATTGCCGGTTGGATGCTCTACCATTATGCTACGGACCTCACTCAATCACAAATCGAAATTCTCCCACATAGGGCAGAAACCAATGCCCTGAGAAGGCACCCTCGCAAATCGTGAATATGCGCATATAACTGCAATGACCGCGCAGTATATAAATGAATAGAAACGACATAAGTGTTAAGGAACGTCTCTGCACACGAGGAGGAGAGATAACGAATAATGAAAAATGAGGCGAACCGCCCGGGAATCGAACCCAGGGCCTTCCAATTGCCGGTTGGATGCTCTACCATTATGCTACGGACCTCACTCAATCACAAATCGAAATTCTCCCACATAGGGCAGAAACCAATGCCCTGAGAAGGCACCCTCGCAAATCGTGAATATGCGCATATAACTGCAATGACCGCGCAGTATATAAATGAATAGAAACGACATAAGTGTTAAGGAACGTCTCTGCACACGAGGAGGAGAGATAACGAATAATGAAAAATGAGGCGAACCGCCCGGGAATCGAACCCAGGGCCTTCCAATTGCCGGTTGGATGCTCTACCATTATGCTACGGACCTCACTCAATCACAAATCGAAATTCTCCCACATAGGGCAGAAACCAATGCCCTGAGAAGGCACCCTCGCAAATCGTGAATATGCGCATATAACTGCAATGACCGCGCAGTATATAAATGAATAGAAACGACATAAGTGTTAAGGAACGTCTCTGCACACGAGGAGGAGAGATAACGAATAATGAAAAATGAGGCGAACCGCCCGGGAATCGAACCCAGGGCCTTCCAATTGCCGGTTGGATGCTCTACCATTATGCTACGGACCTCACTCAATCACAAATCGAAATTCTCCCACATAGGGCAGAAACCAATGCCCTGAGAAGGCACCCTCGCAAATCATTTTTCATTATTCGTTATCTCTCCTCCTCGTGTGCAGAGACGTTCCTTAACACTTATGTCGTTTCTATTCATATATATATATATATATATATACACTGGGTGATCCAGATAAATGGGACCCATAAAAAAAAGCCAAATATTCTTAATATTTAATTCCTTTCATAAAAACTATATATCATTCGAAAGAGTAGAGTTACAAGTTTATTATGAAATATTTATTTTTTAAAATGACTCCTTTCAAATGTGCTCCATTAGTTGCCAAGCATTCCAGTGTTCTCGCTTGTAAGTTCTGCATCACTTTTGCAAGAGTGTGCGGTGGTATGGCCTGTATCTCATTTGTGATGGCGGCCTTCAATTCTTGCAAGGTCGTTGGGTTATTTCTGTAGACCCTACTCTTTAAATATCCCCAGAGATAATAATCTAAGGGAGAAAAATCCGGAGACCTTGCGGGCCATTCAACGTCTCCAAATCTTGAGATTAACTCGCCTGGAAACGTTTGACGCAAAACTGCCATGCAGTTCCTCGTGGTATGGCAGGTAGCTCCGTCTTGTTGGAACCAGTGGTTTTCTAGACAAAGATCTCTTAATTTAGGAATAAGGAACTCGGTCAACATTTTTTCGTAACGATCACTATTTACAGTGACCGTGTTTCCGGTGGAATCCTCGAAAAAGTACGGCCCTATGATCTGAGATGCAGTAAGACCACACCAAACAGTTACACGCTGACTATGCAACGGGACTTCGGTAATATTCAATGGATTTTCTGTTGCCCAGAAACGACAATTTTGTTTGTTTACAGTTCCATTCAAGTGAAAATGGGCTTCGTCTGACATAATCAAAGTTGCTAGAAAATTGGTGGTGTCATTTACCTTCTGTTGGATCCATTGACAGAATTGTCGTCTTCGTGCGAAATCTCCATCGTTTAGTTGTTGCACTGTTTGAATTTTATATGGAAAGAGCATTAAATTTTGTTTGAATATACGGTGTGTTGTTGTTCCATATCCAACTCCTAACAGCTGAGAAGCACGTCTGATGCTTATGTTAGGATTATCCTGTACAATTTCATGAGTTCTGTTAATGATCTCGTCTATCCTTGCTGTGCGCACTCTTCCAGTTGGTTTTCTTTTTCCAATGCTGCCAGTTAGGGAAAAATTTCTGACACACCGACGGATTACTTTCTTAGAAGGTGATTTTGACATCTGAAAATTTGTCTTGAAAGATCTTTGAGCTGAAACTACACTTCTTCCATGCTCATAATATTGCTCAGTTATGAAACGCAGCTGTTCCACAGTCCATGCAGTCATCTTGAAGGGTTAGTTTTAACTAACACTTTTATGTTAGGATTATCCTGTACAATTTCATGAGTTCTGTTAATGATCTCGTCTATCCTTGCTGTGCGCACTCTTCCAGTTGGTTTTCTTTTTCCAATGCTGCCAGTTAGGGAAAAATTTCTGACACACCGACGGATTACTTTCTTAGAAGGTGATTTTGACATCTGAAAATTTGTCTTGAAAGATCTTTGAGCTGAAACTACACTTCTTCCATGCTCATAATATTGCTCAGTTATGAAACGCAGCTGTTCCACAGTCCATGCAGTCATCTTGAAGGGTTAGTTTTAACTAACACTTTTATTTTGTTTTGTATCTTATCTTGTCTTGTATTGTCAAAACCTATACAATCCTGTACAAACTTGTAACTATCCTCTTTCGAATGATGCGTATGATTTTATAAAAGGACTTATACTTTAAGAGTTACAGGGGTTTCTTTTGGGTCCCATTTCTCTGGATCACCCTTTATATATACTGTACAGTATATATATATATATATATATATATATATATTATATATATATATATATATAATATTTCTGATTGTATATTTGTCTTCTATATCATTCGAATAAGCGCATGGTAAATAAATGAATCCGTGTTAAATAACTCGACTAAATAAGCAGTATGACGTAGTTGCGTTTTCTTATTCATAGTGTGTGATATATATATATATATATATATATATATATATATATATATATACACACAGGGTGTTCCATAAGTCCGGCATCATAGGAAAAATAATTAAAAAAGGCAAAACAAAAGCTTTTATTTACAGAACGTGCTCAATATGTCCACCATTGTTTTCAATACAAAAATTCAGACGTGATACCCAGTCAGCAAGCACACGGTGAATGATGTCAGGAGTAATGTTGTTACATGCCCCAATAATGCGCTGCCGCAAATGTTCAGCACTCCTAATTTTCTCTGCGTATACCAGCGCTTTCAAGTGGCCCCAGAGATAAAAATCTAGTGGCGTGAGATCCGGGCTTCTAGCTGGCCATTCCACAGGCCCTCGACGTCCTATCCAATGACCAGGAAATTGTTGGTACAGGTATTCCCTTACTTGGATGCTGTAATGTGCAGGAGGTCCTATGATGCGATCCTTCCAAATGCCACACCATACCATCACCCGAGATGCACCTTGTTCCTTTGAAGAGGTATACCAGTGAGGGTTGTTTTGAGACTAGTAGCGGGTGTTCTGTCGATTTACCTCACCATTTCCATAAAAAAACAGCCTCGTCACTGAACAGAATGGTGGACGGGAAATTGGCATCCCGAACATAAGAAAAATATGAATTATGGTTTGTAGAAATAGAAAAATTGAATTTCTCCTATGATGCCGGACTTATGGGACACCCTGTATATATATATATATATATATATATATATATGAGCAAACAACCACAGGGAAAAGGAAAAGTAAACACGAAATCTGAGCGCTTTCGTGATATATTCACATCTTTCTTGTCCCTGAAGATGTGACTATATCACGAAAGCGCTCGGATTTCGTGTTTACTTTTCCTTTTCTCTGTGGTTTTTGCTTATTAAAAAGATCACGTGTTTTTCTGTGATTTTACTGCATATATATATATATATATATACAGACAGTATATTGTAACAGCATTTGAAAATGAAATGTTTGCTTTTAATTCAGTAATTTTTTATTTTTTATTTTATTTAGGACGAGGAGCTATCCCATTAATATATATATATATATATATATATATGTGGGATGAATTTCACAATAAAACACGTGAAATGAATAAATGCTGCAAACCCACAAGGAAAAAGAAAACGATTCCAAGGCCTTTCGTGTATTCAAAGCTACACCTCGTCAGGGAATTCCCTGACGAGGTGTAGCTTTGAATACACGAAAGGCCTTGGAATCGTTTTTCTTTTTCCTTGTGGGTTTGCAGCATATATATATATATATATATATATATATATATAATGTAAAGAACGACGCTTGTATAGAAGAACGTTCCGCACAAGATGAGGAGGGAGAACGAACAAATGAAAAATGAGGTAACCACCGGGAATCGAACCCGGGATCTTCCGATTGGCGGTCAGATATGCTATCCACTACACCATGGGCCTCGATTGATCAGAAGTCGTAATTCTCCTACATACGAGCAGAAACCAATGCCCTGAGGGGGCACCTACCGCATGCCGCACATATATACATTTTAACTGCAAACAACACACAGTATAATTAATGTAAAGAACGACGCTTGTATGTAGGAGAATTACGACTTCTGATCAATCGAGGCCCATGGTGTAGTGGATAGCATATCTGACGGGCAATCGGAAGATCCCGGGTTCGATTCCCGGGTGGTTACCTCATTTTTCATTTGTTCGTTCTCCCTCCTCATCTTGTGCGGAACGTTCTTCTATACAAGCGTCGTTCTTTACATTAATTATACTGTGTTGTTTGCAGTTAAAATGTGTGTATATATATATATATATATATATATATGTATGTAGTGTGTGTGTGTATATATATATATATATATATATATATATATATATATATACACAACACCAAATGGCTGGTTACGCCTTCTAAGCCAGGTTAAGCCAACTGGCTGATTAAGACTTCTAAGCCAGCTGCTGAGGTGGAGAGGACCAGTATGTGTCGAGACATGCCTGCAAGAACATTTCTCTCTCTCTCTCTCTCTCTCTCAGGCTACCTTCCTATGTTAGGCTTCGTGGGAGTAAAACCCCACTCCCCCTTCATGCATCTTGGGGAATGAACACCCCTTTTTTGGGTGCCTCCCTCAGGTGCCAACCCATGGGTGCCACCTTTGCAGCACCACTAACATTTTGTGGTGATACTACTGTCTCTAACTCGTTGCCACACTTCATCACGTGCTTGGACTTCTGTAACATAAACTAGGCTTTCTAGGTGAACCCACAAATAATAATCAAGAGGATTTAAATCTGGTGACCGAGGTGGCCACGGAATACGACCACCGCCCCCTGTCACCTGCCAGGATACACAGCATCGAGATATTCACTCGTTAAACGGGCGAAATGAGCTGGTGCATCATCATCCATGAACCACACTTGTCATCGAGTTCTGATAGGCATATCTTCAAGTAACACTGGCAAAATCTGCTCAACGAAACACTGTATATTTACATAACATATAAAAAATGTTTACGAGTTTTTCATTTTTCTGTCGCGTGCTATAGCTCGAAACCTACGGGTTTCTCGATCCATGTTTATATGGCCTATTTTCTTTACTTTTGTCTCAAGAATACACCATGCGATTTATGAAACACATTTATGCATCACCCTGTATATTAATTTTCTTTTTCACTACAGAACTCTTATGCACATCAAAGAAAAGGCGATTCCATTTGTGTTGTTCTTATTATTATTATTATTAATAAATTAAATGATCCGAATCTGAACTAAAAATGTGAGCAGCATTAGAATTCGGAATTGAAACTAGTTTTGTGGAAGTTGGAATTGAATTCATGCAGAGTCGAAGAATTATTTATGTACCTAAACTGGAATTGAAACCAAAGATTCTTTTCGTTCCAGTTTGGAATCAGAATTGTAATATATTCTCAGTGTATATATATATAAAAGGTTGTAACATACTGTATATTCTGCTCGATTTTTTAGTTCATTCAGAACAAAAATTAAATAACAATGACAAATTAATCATCAATATAATTCCCTTCTTTTTCTATAACCTCCTCCCACCTGTAGAAAGGTCTTTTTTGTGCCACATTCGAAGAAATCCCTTGGTTTCGAGTTAAAAAAAGCGATCACTTCGTTTTCGATAGCTTCCCTTGATTGCAACTTTTGTTCATCTAGGTGGTGTTGCAGACTTCTGAATAAATGGTAGTCTGAAGGTGCGATGTCCGGAGAATAAGGTGGATGAGGCATATTTTCCCAACCAAATGCCTCCAATTGGGCAGTGGTGATTCGAGCAGTGTGAGGGCGCGCGTTATTCTAGTGGAATAGAACACCTCTGCGATTAATTAATGCAGGACGTTTTTCTTGTAATGCCATCTTTAATCGTTGGAGTTGTTGGCAGTAGACTTCAGCTGTGATTGTTTGGTTATCTGGCAGAAGCTCAAAATGAATAATTCCTTGCATATCCCACCAAACGCATAGCAAAATTTTCTTTGGATGGGGGCCATTCCTTGGCTGAGGTTCAGGCTTTGTTTCATGGCTAAGCCACTGATGTCGACGCTTAATATTGTTATAGAGGACCCATTTTTTCATCCCCAGTGACGACCCGATTCAAAATCGGCGCCTGCAGTTGCCGAGAATGCAGTGATGTGCAATAGGGTGTCCCACTAGGCCTGTTCAAAAATCAACTTTTTCTTATTTTCATAAGTTTCCGTACATTTTCCCATGCTTTTTGACCTGAAAAAGCCGAAAATCACAACTATTCTGACTTAGGATGTTGGGAAGCATTGCCGCATGGAGCTTTAAATTTTCTGCCTTGAAATCGGCCAAAGCGCCAATTCCGGGGTCCCTTGAATTATGTTTTGCACTTTAACTTTTGATCTAAACAAGATAGAGCAACAAATTAGGTATCAAATGAAAGAGCATAAAATTATTAAATAATAATAATAATAATAATAATAATAATAATAAATAAATAATAATTAATAATAATAATAATAATAATAATAATAATTATCTATCATTTTTCAGGAAACAACAGAAACTCAATCAGAATCTAGAAAACCATCTACAAGTTACAACTTCACAATGGCATTAAGCAAGGAGCTGAGGGAGCTCCGTGGGCGCACAGTTGATATCTCAGAACCTCCACGTACTGTCCACAGGCAGGTGTTAACTGGGCCATCTACCAGATCTCTCACTGAAACTTTCCTGGTTGGATACCCTTCAGCTTTTATCAGTGGTTCCCAGCTTCCCACCAACAGGGTTCTAGGACAGTTCATACCAGGACAGCTCATACCAGGACAACTCATACCCAGACAACTCATACCCGGACAACTCATACCTAGGACAACTCATACCTAGGACAACTCATACCTAGGACAACTCAAACATAGGACCAGAAAAAAAAATGAAAAATTAATGAAACATTTATTTTGTAAAATTAAAAATTAAATTTAAACATTTAGAATTCATGCAAGTTATTAATGAAAACATTTTGAAATGAAAACATTTATTTTGTAAAATTAAAAATTAAATTTAAACATTTAAAATTCATGCAAGTTATATACAGTATATATATATATATATATATATAATATATATATATATATATATGACACACACAGACCGTGCATGGAACAAGGAACTCTTCTGGGATAATTAAATCCACTATAGTCTGAATAAGTAATGGTAAATGACAAATACCATAGTTTTTCTTTTTCATGATGCAAGCCCGACGTGGGCAACGGGTCTCTCGCAAAGAGGTCCCATAGATATAGCTTCCCTCACCAGCTATCTGCAAAGCAGACAGGATCCAGCTTTGGGACATGGATCTAGGGTTTAAAGCAGCCTAGCCCCACTACATTTAGAACCTCAATATAAGTAAAAGACTCGTTGCATTCACGTCGGATTGAATAAATCAAAGAAAAGGGCAACGAGTCTTTTACTTATATTGAGGTTCTAAATGTAGTGGGGCTAGGCTGCTTTAAACCCTAGATCCATGTCCCAAAGCTGGATCCTGTCTGCTTTGCAGATAACTGTTGAGGGAAGCTATATTTATGGGACCTCTTTGCGAGAGACCCGTTGCCCACGTCGGGCTTGCATCATGAAAAAGAAAAACTATGGTATTTGTCATTTACCATTACTTATTCGGACTATAGTGGATTTAATTATCCCAGAAGAGTTCCTTGTTCCATGCACGGTCTGTGTGTATCATAAAAAACTCAGGGAACCATTGGGTTCATTGAATGCCCAGTTAGGTCAACTGTACGCCCTTGACGATTGGTTAGGTTTAGTCGTGATATTTTCGTTAAAACTAACGAAAACATCACGACTAAACCTAACCAATCGTCAAGGGCGTACAGTTGACCTAACCGGGCATTCAAATTTTATCTTATGTAAATAATGGTTCTCTATTTATTATATGTTTGCAATAAATAATAAATTTGTTGTTATTGTTTTCTTATCTTATTTTGGTTAATTTGCAGAGTTTAAACTTTCGGGTGGATATAGATGAAAAGATCAACAATGGGGTGGTAATTGTTGAAGAGAGTATGAGTTGTCCTAGGTATGAGTTGTCCTAGGTATGAGTTGTCCGGGTCTGAGTTGTCCGGGTCTGAGTTGTCCGGGTATGTGTTGTCCGGGTATGAGCTGTCCGGTCACGCACCAACAGACAGGCGTTCCAGTATTTCCTTAATCTTCAGAATTTACCGGAAAATGCAGGGAGGCCCATGGTTCAAGACCTTGCATATGAAACAGTTGAATCTATCATCCCATTCTGGCAGATGGCTAGGATCAAGACAATGACCAAGTACAACGCAATGAAGCTCTTCATGAAACTACATGAGAAACATCGTGCTCTGGTGAAAAGCAAAGGAAGAGCAAGTAACCCTGGAGGAAAAAGAGGAGCATTTGTGCTGGAATTAGACAGCCTGTTCGATATAGGAGCTCCAGATGCAATCCAGGAAATACAGAACAACAGACTGTTATCCAGAGAGAAGAAAGATGAGGATATCAGGTTCTACGAAGACCAAAAGACTGAGAGGAAAGGTCATATGTCTGGTCATGACAAGATTTTTGAGACAAGATCCCTGCAGCAAGCAGCGAGGAATGAAAGACTGCAGCATAGACAAGAACAAGGTAAAACTAATTACTTTGAACGTTAAAAAAGTTTTAAGTTTTACTCCATTGCGGTTTTAGCATGTACTTAACAATTACTGTCTTAACATGTTGTACTATTTTACAGCTGCAGCAGAACAAGAGGCAGTTGTTCATGTGGATGACATTACCTGGGGTGACTCAACTGACAACGACGCTAACACAGAGGACATGGATTACCATCAGCCTCGTCCTGGATGTTCTCACCATCAAGACACTGTGACTAGTGTGACTTTGACGTTTCCAAGGAAGGTCATGGAATGTGATGTCATCTGCAATACAGCTGATCGTCTTGGTTTATCAGACAATCAAGTTACTGCCATGGTTTCTGCCACCTTGAAAGCTGGAGGGGCTGATCTGGATAACTTCGTCATCTCAACCTCAACAACACGTCGCAAAAGAATGCTGTCCAGGTATAATATCAGCCAGAGTCACATGTCCAAGTTTTGTGAAAACCCCCCACAGTACGCTGCCTTACACTGGGATGGAAAGTTGCTCAAAGATGTCTTGGGCAGTGAACCTGGAAGTATCTCAGAGACTTTAGCTGTGCTAGTGTCTGGTCCACCTTCATACACTGAAGGAAAGTTATTGGGAGTACCTGTTATCGACAATTCTTCTGGCACAGCTCAGGCTGAGGCTTCAATAGATTTACTGGAGACATGGGAACTTACGGATAATGTTACTGCCCTTGTTTTTGACACTACATCCAGTAACAGTGGAGTTCACAGAGGAGCTGCCAAACTGCTAGAGAAAATGCTGAACAAAAAGGTGTTTTATCTGGCCTGTCGACATCACATCCTGGAAATCCTAGTAGGAGCAGTTTGGGAGAAGCTGTTTGGGAAGGTGAAGGGGCCAGATAATCCCTGGTTTGAGCATCTGAAGGATGTTTGGACGGACTTGTCCGAGGAAAACCCAAAGATGCTGGCTATCAACAGCAAATGGCTGAAGGAAAAGAAGAAGAACAGTGAAGAAATACTCCAAGACATTCTAACAGCAGAAAGGCTTCCAAGAGCCGACTACAGGGAAATGGCTGAACTGACAGTCATTGTTCTTGGAGGAACGCCTCCTCGAGGTATTCACTGGAGTCGACCAGGCGCCATTCATCAGGCCAGATGGATGGCCAGAAACCTGTACTCCATGAAAATGCTGATGTTTGCAGATCAACTTGAGTACGACGAAGACACTGTATCAAAGCTGGAAAGACTCAACACCTTCCTTGCGCTGTTCTACACTCCTGTATGGATGATGTCAATGTCTGCTGCAGATGCTCCCGTGAATGATCTAAGTCTAATCCAGGACATGTTGAAGTACAAAAACTGACCCAGAGCTTGCTGATGCAGTACTTAATAAGATGGAAAACCACAAATGGTACCTGACGCAGGAAGTCGTGCCATTTGCCCTGTTCAGCAGTAGATTGAGTGACACATTGAAGCACGACATTGCTGCCCAGTTACATGCCACTGAGAAGCCAGACAGCTTCAGAACAGGAAAGCCTCTATTCCAGAGAGTCACAGCTAAGACCACCCTGGTTGATCTCATTGGCCCAGAATCACATTTCCTACTGGACACACTGAACATTGGATCCGAGTGGCTTCTGGAACCTGTCACGTCTTGGCCACAGAATGAGGACTACAGAAAAGCGTTGGACTATGTTAAGAATCTGAAAGCGGTGAATGACATTGCTGAACGTGGTGTCAAGATGATGAGCGACTTTGCAAATGTCATAACAACAGATGCCAAGCAAAGGGACTATCTCCTTCAAGCTGTGGAGTTCAACAGACGCCGCTTTGACAGCTTCAAGAAACAAACTCTCAACAACTGACTGTGTAAATGTCATTATGAAATTAATCATCATGTAATGCTTTCACTTCTTGATCGATTAGACTTGTGACAAAATGTTAATCTCAAATTTGTGTCATGAATAAGGCGCCTTGTCTGCCTTGAGTGTGAGAAAACGAATTTTGTGATATTTCTGAAATCTTTGTATGTACCAATGTGCCAGTTCTTGTTCCAAGACTATCATAATTGTATAAGTTAGAAAGAGGATTAAAAACACTTTAATTTGGTGCCTATTTTGTTGCTCTATCTTGTTTAGATAAAAAGTTATAGTGCAAAACATGATTCAAGGGACCCCGGAACTGGTGCTTTTGCCGATTTCAAGGCAGAAAACTTAAAGCTCCATGCGGCAATGCTTCCCAACAACCTAGGTCAAAATGGTTGTGATTTTCGGCCTTTTCAGGTCAAAAAGCATGGGAAAAAGTACAGAAACCTACGAAAATAAGAAAAAGTTGATTTTTGAACAGGGCTAGTTTCCCACTTATGACCTCTTTTTCAGATCCATTGAACATACCTTTTTTCCTGTTAGAAATGGTTCACTTTTACTAAATATATCAAAAAAAGATTCAATTTAACAATTTTGGGGTCCATGACCCACCCCTGAAAATGCTAGAAATACCCATTTTTTGTATTGTAATCAACGTATTGTGTCCCACTTATGGCTTTTTTTTTCAGATTTATTGAACATAGCTTTTTTCCTATTAGAAATGCTCCACTTATACTAAATACATCAGAAAAAGATTCAATTTCATTTTGGGGTCCCTGACCCACCCCTGAAAATGCTAGAAATACCCATTTTTTGTATTGTAATCAACGTATTGTGTCCCACTTATGGCTTTTTTTTTCAGATTTATTGAACATAGCTTTTTTCCTATTAGAAATGCTCCACTTATACTAAATACATCAGAAAAAGATTCAATTTCAATATGTTATGGGTTAAGGCAGGACATCCAAGGTGATTTCGTTTTTCCCAGTATGTTCTGATCCATTGTGATAGCAAAATGATCTGTAATTTATCAGGTGGAAAGGAGGAAAGATTGGCAATACTAGTTACTGGGGAAAATGATTTTGAGAAATTACTCTCCGTAGCAAAAATCAAAGACAGCACCGGATCAGCTCAAACAACAAGTGTGTTTGAAACCATCTCAGAATGGAAGCTAGAAGACAATGTGTCTGGCCTAGTATTTGATACAACTGCCCCAAACACCGGATGGAAAAAAGGTACATGCCAAAAGGTGGAAGAACTTCTTGGAAAAAAATTACCGTGGATGGCACGCCGTCATCATATTTCTGAGAGGATTTTGGCTACTGTCTACATCAGAATATTTGGCAAAACTAATTCACCTGAAAATGAAGCTTTCAAGAACTTTAGAGAAAGTGTTTGGAAAAATATGGACACTAAACTGCCTCACAGACACCTTGAAATAAAAGATAGGTATTTGAAAGATATGAGAGGATCCAGCATCAGTTTCATGAATGATATTCTTAACCAAAAGAGTTCCCTTACTCGCGATGACTATAAAGAATTGGCAGAGACAATTCTCCTCATTCTGAATGAAGTGCCTTCCAGAGGAATTCATTGGATTAAGCCAGGAGTCTTCCATCATGCAAGATGGATGGCTTCAATCCTTTACACCAATAAAATGTATACCTTCTCTCCCCAAGATGGCTACGATGATGTCACTATTCAAAAACTTGAAAGATTTTGTAAGTTTACATCCCTTTTTTATGGAAAATATTAGTTGTCCTATACTAAATCATCCGACGCTCCTGTAAATGATCTTAGATTCTACAATGAATTGATAAAATATAAAAAAAATAGACAGTGGGGTTGCCGAATCTGCCCTAGCCATTTTTCGAGGTCATTATTGGTACTTGACTGAAGAGCTCGTCCCCATGGCTTTGTTTGGCTCTGTTAATAATGAAGAAAAGGTTAAGATGGCCAAAGAATTAACAAAATATGATCCTCCTCAAGAGTTCACACCAGGTCAGCCTATCTTCCCTATTCTGAAGCAGGGTGACAGACTTCATCGCCTCAGGTCCAAGCTCTTGGTACGTATTCAGACTTCTCAACTCATCTAGGGAATGGATTAAAGAACCCATCTAGGGAATGGATTAAAAAACCCATATCATTATGGGAAGATGACGATTTTAAAAGAATGAGGGGCCTTATTTGACTGCCAAAGTAGTAAATGACACGGCAGAGCGTGGCGTCAAGCTCATGCAAGATTTTCGTGGGCATTGTAAGGATGAAAGGAAGTTTCAACAACTTTTGCAGGTCGTTGAACAAAATAGACATGCAATCCCAAACATGACGAAGAAAAATTTGGTTACTGCTGTGAGGTTAAAATGTAACGAAGATTATTTATTTTTGTTTTTTTATTTTAAGCTTTGTTTCAAGCGAATAAAAGTTTGTTCATTGCTTTCAGTGCAAAAGGTTCCTGAGATTACTTTCTTTTGTTTTAACCTTTATTTTCTTATGTTACTGATAAAGATCTTTTTGTGTTATTTTTGAGGGTACTTACGTATTATCGGGACTGCCAAACTGTTTATTATGTATTTCTGCTCTCGTCATTTTCGTTTAAACTAACGAATATCACAACTTAACCTAACTAGTCATCAAGGGCGTACAGTTGACCTAACCGGACATTCAATTAACCTAACCGGGCATTCGGTTGACCTAACAGGGCATTCGGTTGACGTAACCGGGCATTTCATGGTTGAAAATTTCTAATGATCTGAAAAAAGGAAAGATTTTAGGTTAGGTTAAGTTAGCTACGAAAAACAAAATAAAACGGAAAATGCCCGGTTATGTCAACTGTACGCCCTTGATGATTGGTTAGGTTAAGTTCTGATATTTTCGTTAGTTTAAACAAAAATGACGAGAGCAAAAATACATAATAAACAGTTTGGTAGTCCCAATAATACGTAAGTACCTTTTCGAGAAATAAATAAAAAAAAAACGATGGGGGCTTTGTTAACATTGTCAAAAGCTTAAAGTATTTTAATTTATATAATTTTAACCTAATGTTAACCAAGTTGTTCCCACTTCGATTCGATAAGATGAATAAAGTTCTTACTCGTCTTATCCTTTCGAGGCCCATCGCCGCAGAGTTGCATTGGGATGATGCTCTAAGGGGGGCGGTAACACCCTACTACTGTTTCTTGTACCTTACTGAATAAAGCTTCGAATTAGCTTTCTTTTGATATCAAATATGCTGATATTTGACAAAACTCTTGTACATTTAGGTTGATTACAATACAGGGCTCCAATAAACCTTAGCCCCCGCGCATGGCCTAAACCATTAGAGGTACAGTAAAACTAAACATACCTTACAAAAGAGAATTTAATCCTGCATTTATTGAGAAACAATTAAAACTTGGTGTGCCCGCCATTGGCTTCCAAGACAGCCTGAATTCGCTTTGGGTAGCTTGCCAAAAGTGACGTGAATAGATCTTGATCGTTACGCAAATTTGCTAAAACAGCTTCAATGTGTTGCGTCATTGTATCCTTCGAAAATCGGTTTGATGCAGGTTCTTGAAACAAGAGACATTCAACCTTGTCCTTTATAACTGATCCAATGTGTTCACAGACGTTCAGGTCAGGAGAATTTCCTGGCCATTCTTCATTTCCAAAGAAATCGATCTCATGGTTCCGCAACAACTGTTGAGTGGCTAATGCCTTAAAGCAGGGGGCCTTATCGTGCAGAAGTGTGACCTGATCGACATCCATAACATTGTTTGGGTTTCTTAGAAAAGGAATGACATGCTGGGATAGAATAATATCACGAAAATACTGTCCATCCCAACTCTGACCATTTGGCTTCAGCACCCACATCATCATCTTTGCAATGAACAAAACAAACACACCAACACAGTCTGGACTTTTTAATAATTCGCGATAATGTTCATTGTCATCGATTTCATCTGGTGTTGTGGCCCACACTCGATCATTTTGGTAGTTAGGCCGACGTGTTACGTAAACAAAAAATTCATCGGAGACAGCTAAATGCATGAAATCATCCACATCCCAATCTTCAAGATAATGGGCAAACCACATTCTGTCATCGATGTTAAGTTGAGTTGAGTTTTTCTTGGCTTTGGAAGTTCATGCCAAGGCTTTAAACCTTGCCTATGACGGTACAGTCGAATGATCTCACCACTAACGATCTTTCCTCTCAACATTTCGATCCCTCTAGAAAGTTTAGCACAGCTGTTTTTCGGCTTATGCGTACCGCTTTCAATGATGTCCTTTGTTTCCTGAGAGAGTGGCAAATTTGGGCGCCCAGATTTGGTTGTATCCATTTCACATTTATCCAAAGTTTTATTCCAATTTCTTTTGACGAAGTCCTCACTTCTTCGCAACTTTTTGGCAACCCATGAACGTGTTATAAAGGTGGCTCCAGCGTCATGAGCTTCCCGAAATGTTATTGCTCGTACGCGATCTATCACACGTTGCCTCTCCGAATCACCAATTAATTGAGAAGCCATTATATTATCACTTTATCAGCTAGAGAAATTTTAATACCTGCAATAAATAAAGAATTTTATATATTTTTATAATCACTAAAAACTATTTCGATATAAGTAAACATGTAAGCTGCAAATGGGGGGGGCTAAGGTTTTTGGAACCCCTTACAAAAAATGTGTATTTCTAGCATTTTCACGGGGGCCCATTTTCGGAGGTGGGTCGGGGACCCCAAAATTGTTAAAGTGAATCTTTTTTTGATATATTTAGTAAAAGTGAACCATTTGTAACAGGAAAAAAGGTATGTTCAATGGATCTGAAAAAAAAGTCATAAGTGGGACACCCTAATGTGCAAATATTGATTCGATGTCGAAGATTCGCTTGTGACAAATCATGCGGAACCCATTTTCCAACCTTCACTACTTTTCCTCACAGCTTCAAATGACGATGAATGGTCATATGGCTAACGCCGAGTTGCAGGCCAAGTTCTCTTACAGTTACCGTTGGGTTTTCCTCCACTGTTGCTTTCAGCAACTCTTCATCTAACTCATTTGGTCGTCCTGTTCGTTGATAACACTGCCCAACAAAAAAATATGTTTTGCTGCTGATTTAATTCTAAGACCTGTTTCTGGATAATATTGATGTGCTGATTTCAAAAATCACCTTAGATTTTGTCCATCACATCAGGTTTTCGTGCAATGCAATATGCCTATTTTGGATGATCCATGAAGGGCGCTTATCAAAATTGATGATTTTTGAGACCTGTTAACAGCTGTTTTGCTGTTAAAATTTTATCTGTGGAATACGCAAATCTGTGCATTAAATCTAAAGGTCATGTACAACATTAAAATCTTGGGTATCTGTGATTTCCCCAGGTGTGAGCGTGACGTCATGATCTGAGAGAGATTTCCCATTGGCGGAGTGAGAGCAGCCGGTTCCGCTAGTGACGTCAGTCTGTCCTGGTTGGATACAGCTGCAAAGTGTGTGACGTCATCGCCTGCTCGCCACATGATTGGGAGCGGCACAGAGTTACATGTGGGCAGCATTCAGTGATCCAATACTGCGGCAGTTATTTGCGATCAGTGGTGAGTGAAGGGTGCGTTGCAGCTCATCATCATCATCATGTCTGCTGTTCGAAGAAAGTGTTCAAACAGCCGAGATGTTTTCTGCTACATTTGTGGATGCTTTACGTTACTAAAGCAGAGGATGAACATTATTGATTTCGTAAAAAAGGCATACCTGGCCTATTTTAAAGTTAAACTTGGAGATCAGGATAAGTCGTGGGCTCCTCACACTGTTTGCAAAACTTGTGTGGAACATTTACGACAATGGACAAATGGAAACAGAAAAGGTTTGAAGTTTGGCATTTCTATGGTATGGCGAGAGCCCAAAAATCATTCAGATGATTGCTACTTTTGCCTTGTGAAGACTTCTGGCTTCAACGCAAAGAATAAACACCATCTAAAGTATCCTAACCTAGATTCAGCAATCAGACCAGTTTCTCACTCAGATGAAATTCCTGTTCCAATTTTCACGGACCTTCCAACACTCACAGAAGATGATGAAGATATGGAATTACCTGATGAGATCGAACGTGATATCACTGATGATGATTTTGAACAGCCTTCTTCATCAACGACACCTCAGCGATTTAATCAACTTGAGTTGAATGATTTAATTCGTGATCTCAGCCTTTCAAAAGGGTCATCAGAA
Organism: Bathynomus jamesi; assembly: GCA_023014485.1. Classification (NCBI taxonomy): domain Eukaryota; kingdom Metazoa; phylum Arthropoda; class Malacostraca; order Isopoda; family Cirolanidae; genus Bathynomus; species Bathynomus jamesi. Next base: position 11,960 of record JAJOZX010009849.1, on the reverse strand, counting down.
TTATTAGCTTCAAGATTGCATGAGAAAAATCTACTTCATCCTTGAACAAAAATAACATCTTATCGCAATGGGAAAGAGAATTGTTGCAATATTTTGGTGCAGAGAAGGATTTGGTTTACTGCCATAATGTAGAAGGACTTTTGAATGCAATGGGTGTAACCCACTATAGCCCCAATGAGTGGAGATTGTTTATAGACAGTTCAAAAAGAAGTTTAAAGTGTTTCTTGCTTCACAATGGGAATGAATATGGCGCGATTCCTATTGGTCATTCAATGCATCTAAAAGAAGAATATGAAAACAAAAATAGTGCTGGAGATGCTAAAATATGATGTTCATAAATGGGTGATTTGTGTTGACCTGAAAATGGTCAACTTTCTTCTTGGCCAACAAAGTGGCTACACAAAGTATCCATGTTTCTTGTGCTTATGGGATAGTCGCGCCAAAGCTGAACATTGGGTAAAGGAAAAGTGGCCACTAAGGCAAAATTTAAATGTAGGAGATAAAAATATTGTAAACGAGCCATTGGTGGATCGAGAAAAGATCATTTTTCCACCACTCCACATCAAACTTGGGCTTATGAAGCAGTTTGTAAAAGCTTTGAATAAAGAAGGTGATTGCTTTAATTACATATGTGCAGCCTTTCCAGATCTTAGTGATGAGAAGCTTAAAGCTGGTATATTCGATGGTCCCCAGATAAGAAAACTAATGAAAGATCCGCAGTTCAGTAACTCAATGACCGAAACGGATGCAAGAGCTTGGAATGCTTTTGTGGCAGTAGTTAAGAACTTCCTAGGAAACAAAAAGTCTGAAAATTATAAAGATCTTGTAAAGGATTTACTTGTAAACTTTCAGCAGTTGGGTTGCAACATGAGCATTAAAGTTCACTATCTCAACAGTCATCTGGATAAATTTCCAGAAATCTTGGTGATGTTAGTGAAGAGCAAGGTGAAAGGTTCCACCAAGATATCAAAGTGATGGAAGAATGATACCAAGGAAGATGGGATACCCATATGATGGCTGACTACTGCTGGAGCCTGCAAAGAGATTGTCTTGACATCTCTCATTCTAGGAAGTCCTATAAGAGAAAATTTATCAGCACTGAAAAGTAAGAAAACAAGAAAAAGACAATGTTAAGAAAACTGGTCCCGTGCTTGCTTTAATATGGATTCATTTTTTGCTTATTTAAACACTTTTAATCACTTTATGTGTCAATATTACCATTGTATATTAAAGTTCACTCCCTGCACAATTGTTTACTTTTCCATGCTGATTCTGAGTAGGCCTACGTAAAAACTCATTTTTTGAAAAGAAAAAAAATTGGGCATAACCCTGCCAAAATGCGATATCTCCAAAATATCCGTATTTGATTGCTCGAAAACCTGACGTGATAGGCAAAAACTAAGGTGATTTCTGAAATCAGCACACCAAGGTTACCTAAAAACAGGTGTTAGAATTAAATCAGCAAAATTGGTGTTGGGCAGTGTAATGTTTCAGACTGAAGTCTCCATTTCTGAACTTCTCAAACCATCTCCTACACATCCATTCGCTCACAACATCATATCTATAAACTCTTTGAATGTTTCTTGCGGATTCACTAGCGTTAGATTCTTTATGGAACTCATACAGCATCACATGTCGAATATGCTCTTCCGTGTGCTCCATGTTTTTTCAATTACTATAATATCGTAGGGGTGGCGTTGTAACTGTATGAAAAACATCAGAGAAAATATTCATTAGCCTAATCCTACACTAGCCAAAGCCTACACTAGCCTAAGTCATTCTGTATCGTGATAAAACATGTGCGAACCTGTCGCCGCGTGTATTTTGCAACATTTCTAAAACTACTTCACATTATCTTGAGGTTATTCTATTATCTATCGTCCGTTTTCTAATCGAGCAGAATTTATGTTACAACCTGATATATATATATATATATATATATATATATATAGTATATATAATATATAGAGAGAGAGAGAGAGAGAGAGGAGAGAGAGAGTTACAAAGGAAAAGAAGTACCTCAAAAGGCATTGCGGCCCATACCGAGGAGGTACTAATGGCAACGGGTGCCACGGAAAATTTTCTACACACTCAAATAGTGTGCAAGATTTGGTCTAACCTTTTCTTGAACTGATCCACAGAGGAACTGTTCACAACTTCTGAAGGTAACCTGTTCCACGTGTCACAGATCTTATACGTAAAGTAATTCCTACACACACTAGTTCTAAACCGTTTCAAATCCAACTTCCACCCATTGTTGCGAGTTGGGTTATCATTTAAACTAAACATGCTTCTAAAATCGACATCGTTGAATCTGCGTAAGAGCTTGAAAACCTCGATCAGTTGACCGCGCAGCCTCCGAGTTTCCAGCGAAAACAAGTTCAGGGCGCGTAACCGTCGATTGTAGCCCATATGCCTAACGGAAGGGGTTAACTTTGTGGCCCTCGTCTGCACTCGCTCCAGCCTCTCAATATCTTTCCTGAGGGTGGGCGACCAGAACTGCACTGCATACTCCAGGTGCGGCCGAACCAAGGAATTGTACAGAGAGAGCACAATCTCCTTGTTCCGAAACTGAACTTGCCTCCTGATATAACCCAACAGCTTCTGAGCTTTCTTTTCCACCTCTACGCACTGTTTGGTAAACTTAAGGTTGCTGCTAATTAGCACACCCAAGTCCTTTTCCAAATCAGTCGCCTCGATATTACTCCCCAACATCGAGTAGTCCGACTTGGGATTGGCATAGCCAATGTGCATCACTTTGCATTTACCCAAGTTAAACGGCATTTGCCATTTTTCGGACCACTCTCCTATCCTACCTAGGTCCACACGCAGTTGATCGATCGCTTCGGGCGTCCCAAAATTGGCCCCAAGCTTGGTGTCATCAGCGAATTTGGCGATCCGACTGACGATGCCACCGTCTATATCACTTATGTAAATGATAAACAACAGTGGCCCCAAAACGGAACTCTGAGGAACCCCACTAGTGACCGAGGCCCAACCCGAACTGGCCCCTTTAATTACAACCCCCTGCCGCCTATTCTTCAGCCAGTTTTCAATCGAGAGAGAGAGAGAGAGAGAGAGAGAGAGAGAGAGAGAGAGAGAGAGAGCCGTGATTTTAAAAATCCGTTTTAATCCTTTAATGGAAATGGGTCTTTCTAAAGTTAAATAAAAGTGTCGGCGTTAACAGGAATAAATAGTGAAGTAATTCACATTTCGTCTCTTTGGAAATACCTTCATCCATTATAAATTTCGAAATGAACCCAAACTAATTATTCTTATTGGACTTATTTTATATAAACTAGTTAAGATGCATGATTTCTAAGTGATGTATTTCGAACTCATTTTTGGCGATATTATTACCGTCAACCAGCGTAATTTTACCTTTCTAATAATAGTTTTCGGTTCGTAGGATCTGAACCAATACCCAACCAAGGAAGACCCAAAGAAGCACCTCAATCGTTGAAATTTAAAGACCGAACCGAAACTCCAACCAACCCAGGACCTTTAAACAACCCAGAGTTTTGCCACTGGACTACCATGGCGGAAACTTTTAAGTATAAATCTTACGAGAGTTTTATTGAACGTAAATAAGAATATAATTTGCTTCAGCGGCAATTACATATTTGAATCTTTGTAATAAATAATGCAATTCTTAATACAATTTTGCATTCTTGAAGGTCTGCAACGGATGTAAACGGATCTGAATTATGAATGAACGTTTCAGCATTATCTATGTGTACAGTACGTAGGCGTATTTTGCTACACATATGTAAGTGTATGTATGTAATTCAGATCTGAATAAAAAATACTTTTAGCATTTATTTACTATGGTTAAAATGCATCGAAAATTAAGTTACAGTATTGAAATACTGAAAGAAATTACTTCAGGGTTTTGCACTTCACAAAAACTGCATATCAAAGCAAAAACGATTCAAAGAGCTACAGTACATATCTGGAAAGTGGCTTGACTAAGACACAAAAAGAAATTCAGTCAGTCTAACCAACCAAACCGAAAGATGAATAAACTCTTAAAAGCTTCTTTTATACACACACACACACACACACACACACACACACAACACACACACACACACACACATATATATATATATATACACTCGTATATTGAAACTCATCTAACGTAAATTCCACGAATAGGAAAACGTTGTCCTTTCGATTTTTCCCTTTCGAAAATACAAGGAGAGATTGAAACTGGAACAAATATGACCGGGCCCAGGCACATTATCTTCGGTTAGGTTTTATTTTCTTTGACCCAAATTTCCCGTTACGTTGTTTTGTTCGCCTTTTACTAATTTTACCTTTTTCATCGTTCAAGTTTTCTTTTCTTTCCATAAAGAAGTAAAACCCATTTTTACGTCCAATCTCTCCTTTGATTTTATTTGTCTTTATCCCTGCTCTTCCTCACCTCTGTATACGAGTGAAGTGCTTGTCCTCATCCGTTTCATGTATCTTTCCCCTCACATCATTTACTTCCTCATCCTTTCCCCTCATCCCTTTTCCATCACTTTAATCTCTGCCACTTACTTGGGTGAAATGCGCGTGAAACAGAATATAAACGGCGTTCTCGAAAGACTTGGATTTGTACGCGTCCGTGATGTACATCACAGCAAAGGAGGCGTATTCCAACAGTACTAGAAGATCCGCGATGGCCAGGCCAGTCAGGATGGTGTTAGTCGAGTTCATCATCTCTCTCCTAGTCAGAATCAGGATGTTGAGGGCATTGCTCACAGAGCCCAGGATACAGACGACCAAAGCCAGGTATCCGTGTACGCTCTGAAGAAAGAAATTAAATAATTAACTTTGAAGTGTTCGTATTCGTTTCAGTCTTTCTTTCACACACACACACACACACAATATATATATATATATATAATATATATATATATGGAGCTTGTAGACTTAATGGCACATATATATATATATAATATATATATATATGCCATTAAGTCTACAAGCTCCATTGCATTAAAAACAGTACATTTCTCCTGTCTAAAATTCAATTTAAAAAAAAAATGAAGGAAAATTAAAATTCTTATCCATCAAATGGAAACATCTTAGCTTGGCATTTAAAATGAAATTAATATTCTTATCTGGAAGGCCATTCAGAAGAAAGAGAACGAATGAGATTGTATTTAATCGAAGCGAATATCCCATTTAAAAGAGAAAATACATAAATACATGCTTAGTGAGTTGAAGTTCTTGGTAAAATATTTTGAAGTGGACAAAGTTTTAAAGGTAAGGTAAGCACAAGCAGGCCTTTTGAAGTGTTAAGTTTCAAGTTTTAATGGTACAAAATATCCCCAGACAACAGTGTTTCTCAGACTTCTTGGAGTCACGCTTACCTAATGCTTCCTAGGTTCATTTCACAACCGCATTTTCTTTTCATATGTGTCCCAGTAATGGGGGAACGTTTCAATTACTTTTATTTATATATATATATATATTATATATATATATATATATATAAACTATCAATACCCTAAAGTTTGTTGGGTATTTCTTGCATATGTTTATAGAAATGAGGTTCTTTACAAATAGGATACGTATAAAAACAAGCGTGTTGTGATATTGTCTGTTATATTTGAGAGAATACGCATAAATTACAAAATTAATTACCTGTAATTAGCGTAAACGTAAATATCGTATTGCAAATGTATTCATACCCTTATATTTGTCCTAAATACAGGTCCATCTAGTGAAGTCATTGAGATTGGATTTCTTTCCGCTAGTTTATATTTCCTGAAGTAACCGTTTCACGTTATCAGAAGTTATGTTTGATGAACATATTTCACAGGGTTCAGTTCAATTCCATTACTCGTTATAGCAAGAGCAAAGGAGTTGTTGGGTCCTACAAGTCCGGCGAGGACAAGAAGTTGGTTGCATACCTGTTGCAACCATTGTGTTCATAGTCCAGAAGTGGGAGAAGTTTGGTACCGTGGTATCTCTCCCTCTCCATAGCGATGTTGGTGTCAAACTTGAATTGACCTTACTTGAGCTGCAAGCCTCTTTGAGTGATGGTGAGACCATGGTTCATCAGTCTACCATCTGTAGATTCCTGCAGAAGAAAGGTTTTTATGGTCGAGTTGCGAGAAGAAAGTCCCTTCTGAAGACGAAGCACATCAAGGAGCGGCTACACTTTACTAAGCAACACCTATATGACTCCCAACAAATATGGGAGGTCATTTGGTTAGACGAAACCAAAATTGAGTTATCAGCGGCGCTTTGTTTTCACTTGGCCATTCCAGGACGTTTATAGCATTTTTCTTGATCCATTCCACTATTTTCTTATCTGTGTGCTTTGGGTCGTTGTCCTGTTAGAATGTAACTCCACGTCCAAGACCAAGATAACTTGCAGAGGGAGTAAGTTTATCCTCCAAAATACCGATAATTTGTATGCATACATCCTTCCTTCAATACGAACAGTGCCCAGTTCCTGCCGGCGGAAAGCAACCCCAGAATATGACACTTCCACCTCCATCCATGCTTCACTGTGGGTATGGTGTTCTTTGACTCATGAGCAGTATTTGGTCTTCTGCAAGTCCAGACTTAAATCACATTGAGCATCTCTGTTATGAATTAAAGATTTTGGTTCACAGATGGAATCCTTCTCACCTTGAAGAACTGGTAATTTTTGTTAAGAAGAATGGGGTAGGATTGCTCAACGAAGATGCAACTAGCTTATAAACACATATAGAGACGTTATATCTACAAAAGGGGTCTCTACGAAGTACTAATATAGGGGTATGAATACATTTGCAATACGATATTTTATGTTGATGCTAATTATATCTAATTAATCCTTCAGTAGGGCCAGAAACTGGCACAGCGCTCAGGCCAACTAATATGGCCCATTGCTTTAACTCCTGTATTATTAGTTTATTACCAGCATTTGAACGGTTGGTCGCATAACCATACAACACAAAGAAAATTAACATTTATTGTCTGTCGTTTGTCGGAGTTCAGAGTGTGAAACAGAGTTTCTTGTTTCAGGGCGTGTCGCACTGAAACGGGAAATCTTTTAAGTGTCTTAATTACCATTTATTATTTTATCTTTCGAGGTAAAACTAAATAAGTGAGGAGGGCCAGAAGCTGAAACAGCGCCCAGGCCAACTAATGCGGCCCAATGTGTTAACTCCAGATTTATCACCGACCTCAGTTTTTTCACTTCGCCTATGGGAAAACAGACACTGAAGTCGGAGATTCGACTCCCGATGATGCTGGGAACAATAATAGAGGGGATAGAGTAATGGGCTGTCTGAGCACTGTGCCAGTTTTTGGCCCTCCTAACTGAAATTATTAACCACTATATACGGACGGTGCCCTCGAAAGGTATAATGCAAATTGATTCAACTAGTTCATTCTCTCCCAGTTAGTCTTGATATGCTATCTGATATGCTTTTTCCTCTTTCCTATTTACATATTCTTGTAAATTAGTATCAGAGGAAATAATATTTTTGTTCATTTCTCAAAGTTATTTGTGATATCAAAATGAATACGTTTACTGCAATCATGGTCGATTTTACAAAGGACACCTACTTTCATCGAAGAAACAAATAAAAGTTAAAATTTGTTGTTCAGTGTTATTTTCGAAATTCCTGCGTACTCTCTCAAATATACTGTACGATATCACAACACGTTTATTTTTATACATAACCTATTTGTACAGAGCCTCATTTCTAAAATCACGTGAGAAACACCCAACAAACTTAGGGATATGAATAGTTTCACAAGGCACTATTATACCCCTGGTAGCGTAGTGTAAAGATATATATATATATATATATATATAATATATATATATATATTATATATATATGAAAATTATTTCACGAAAGTAACACGTGAAAAATATTTATGATGAATAAAACCACGAAGGAAAGGAAACAGAATGGTGCTCAAGCGCTTTCGTCTAATGACATCCTCAGGGTTCCTGAGGATGCCATTAGACGAAAGCGCTTGAGCACCATTCTGTGTTTCCTTTCCTTCGTGGTTTTAGCCATTATATATATATATATATATATATATATATATATATTATATATACACCCACTAAGGTAGCTCAGCGATTAAGCGCTGGGCTGCTGATCGGGAGATCCTGTGATCAAATCCGAGCTAGGACTTTATGATTTCAGACTTCTTTAGCGGGTCGTGGTTAGGATTTCATATTAAGCTGTAGGTCCAAGGTGGGGGAAATCTTGGCTCTCGTCAGAATGAATAATTCGGCGGAATCCAAAACCAGGGTTACGAAGGTACATATTTATGGGAGAATTCTGACAGGTCTTTCAAATTTAAGTCTAAATTGGGAATCGGAATATCATACGGTCTTTTCCGCGGCTCACCTGATTGTCTCTCGCGATCTACCAATTGAGAACCATTGTTATACAATCCCTTCGGGTAGATACTCGCTCGCAAAATAGGAAAATCTCCTTTCTCCCAATGGTATAGAACACACAGATCTCAACACGAATGTACGAATCTACAACGAAGAGCTGGGCAGTAACGATTCAGGGAATCGATGTTTTATGGCCGAAAATGGGTGAAAAGGGAATCTGAATCAATTCCAAGGCTCTTATTACAGGAAGCAATCTATTCCTTTATGGTTAAAATTGCCCAGTTAGGACCATGTGCTAACTATTATGAAACATATTAGTTCTTCACCTCAAGAACTTCTAATGGGGTGACAATTTATACAATTATTAAAACATGAGTCATGGAGTTTACACGAATATATAGGCAGCATCTGCGAAAAATTGCGTTCATAATATATATATATATATATATATAATACGTGTATATATATATATAGGGCCGGATCTAGAAGTTGCGAGGCCCTAGGCAGATCTAGAAATTGCGAGGCCCTCGGCCTATATATATGAAAATATGGACTTAATTATCGGTACTATACCAGCAAAATTAGAATCCCGCATAGACAGAACTATGCCAACACTTAAAAATTAAACCAAACCAAATAATCATGCATGGAAATTGTATAAGAAATATAAATAAACCATACGAATAAGTATAAATTATAATATGAATCAAGATTTGTATCGAAAATATAAGACAATGATTTCTAAGATTTATATAATATTATAGGTAATGACTTTCCATAGTATACAAACGTTTTTCATATGTGATGTATAAGAGATGTTGACATTTCATTTTTTATAATAGTGAGCGATCGACTTATCAGGCTAAATATTAATGCTTTAATATTTGGTTCAGATGCTCCTTGAATATTACAGCAATGCTTTTTCTACTTTTCTTCGAGCTAAACTCTTCAATTAATTGAGAATAATCTAATGAATTTGTTATATCGTTTTCTATTGATAGCATAGTTAATGATTGCAATCTCGCTTGAGACATGGTGGAACACAAATGTTTTAATAAGTTTGAGACGCGAGAAACTTCTTTCAGCCGAATCAACAGTAACTGGGATGGTTATATACTATTCGAAGTGCAACATAAACATTAGGATAAATCTCACTTAGTTGTTTTGCACTATATAAACAAGGGCATTTCCGAGATCTGTTTTCTCAGGTATAAACCTGCAAAGTACTTTAAATTCTTCATAGAGTTCTAAATCATTAATATCACTTGAACAGAACGCGCAAAACGGCTTGAGCGAGGCCCCTTTGGCGCGAGGCCCTAGGCGATCGCCTAGTTCGCCTATAGCTAAATCCGGCCTATATATATATTATATTATATATATATATATATATATATATATATATATATATTACTGTATATACATCGGGAGATTACAAATGATCTTCCCGATTTTAAACACTTATTATGAAAAAAACTAAAAAAGCTACAGCGAAAAGCAAGATATACAAATAAGAAGAACTCATAAAGTTTTATTTACAAGCTACTGAAGTTCAATACGAGCTACTTTTGTGGCTCTGCAGACATCAAAACGGTGTCTGTTTCTCCCCCATACATTTTGTAAACATATCATACTGAACACTTCTAACAGCCTCATGTATCCTTTCCTTCAAATGCTCCAAAGTTTTGCCATTGGTGGAACAAAAACTCCATTTCGACATAGCCCCAGAGGAAGAAGTCAAGGGGGGGGGGTAGATCGGGCGAACGAGCCGACCAAGGAATGGACTCCCCACGCCCGGTCCAACGATAAGGCAGTTGCTCATTCAGGAATGTTGTAACCTCATTGTGGAAATGGGTGGCGCACCATCCTGCTGAAACCACACATCAGCTTTGTCCTCTAGCAGTTCGGGCATCAGCCACAGTTGTAGCATATCGCGGTAAATGATACCGTTAAATTGTTTGTTCAGCAAAGGAGAATGGACCGTACACTTACTCAGCGGCAAGAGCACAAAACACGTTAACTTTAGGGCTGTTTCTGGCGTGTTCAATATTACAAATAAAAATTTCTTGAAATATGCTTTATTTGTATATCTTGCTTTTCGCTGTAGCTATGTTATTTTTTTTTCATAATAAATGTTTAAAATGGGGAAGATCATTTGATTTGTAATCATCCGGTATACAGGGTGTCTCAAAAGTCACTATCTATTTTGAAAAATAATGGGAATTACGAAAACCTGGTTTAAGACATGAAAAATATATTTATTTCAAAGTAAGTGCCACAAAGAATTAGTGCTATTTATTTATCTGTCTCCACATGGCGACCATCAGTGTCTCTACAGAGCTCAAAGCGATAAGTTGTTTCCCGGAACACACTTTCCAGCATTTGAGGTGTTATTTTCTGAACTGCATCGGTAATACGATTTCGAAGTTCGGCTACATCACTAATTCTTCTACCAGTGTACACCTTAGACTTAATGAACCCCAGCGAAAAAAAAATCTAATGGTGTTAAATCGGGTGAACGTGCTGCCCATGGTTGTGTTCCTCCACGACCAATCCAGCGACCGGGGAAGCGTCTGTCAAGATAATCACGTACAATTATTGCATAATGGCACGGTGCTCCATCCTGCTGAAAACTACTGTGTCAAGAATGCCATCTGTAAGAAGTTGAGGTTCGAGGAATTGTTCAAGCATGTCAAGATAATAAACCAATTAACTTTTTTAAATACACAAATTTGCACCAGAAGTACATATCTTTATGCCAGCATAGCATTTTTTAAAAAAACATCTAATGTCACCGAAATAGATAGTGACTTTGAGACACCCTGTATATAGGGTTGGCATAAAAACAGGGAGACCTCGACTTTGGCTGTAAAATCCAAAGTTATTGTCAGATTTCAATATTTTTTTCACACCCCACAATTAAGTAAATTTACTATACAGTGAGCGGATTTCAAAGAAAACTAATGAAAACTAAGGAGTTATTGAACATTTACACTATTACTGCTATTATCGGGTCGGCAAAAAAAAAAAGGGAGACCTTTTAAATCCTTCATATCTCGGCAAATACGATACATAGAACCATAAAATTTTAATATGTTAGTACTAGGTAATTTTATGATTTGTATGCCACCTTTCAGCATCTCCTGTTTTATCGATTTTCTTGAGAAGCTTGTCCAAACCTCCTGCAGTTGGTTTACGTTAATTAAAATCGCTTTAATTATCGCAAGATTTTTTCTGGAATATTCGCCATAAATCCAATTTCTCAGCTAAAATTCTAAAAAATGGCGTACAAACCATAAATTCCCTAGTACTAACATACCAAAATTTCATGGTTCTATGTACCAAATTTGCTGAGATATGAAGGATTTAAAAGGTCTCCCTTTTTTTTGGCCGACCCGATAATGCAGTAGCAGTATGCAAATGGAAGAATTTCGAGTGGATAAAGAAAATATTCAATAAATCCGTAATTTTCATTAGTTTTCTTTGAAATCTGCTCACCGTACAGGAAATGTACTTAGTTGTGGGGCGTGAAAAAAATATAAATCTGACCATAACTTTAGTTTTACAGCCAAAGTTCGAGGTCTCCCTTTTTTTTGCCCACCCAATATAT
>JAJOZX010009848.1:130000-158101 GCA_023014485.1 Bathynomus jamesi | reverse complement strand
GAGGAGATTTTGGGAACTGAGGGGTGGGGGGAGGAAGAAGAAGACATACACCATGATGGACAGATATAGCGAGAGGCGCAGTGAAACAGAAAACTATAAAACATAGGAAGTGGTTGAGACAACGTACACAGGAATCAAGACGGGAATATGTGCAAGCAAGAAATGAAGCTGAGAGGGAGAAGAAAAGGGCAAAACAAATGGCAATGAGGGAATTGGAAGAAAACTTGAGAGAAGATGAGAAAGGAAACAAAAAACTGATTTATGGCCTTGCAAAATCTTACAGGAAGGAAAAGAAAAAAGTATACAGTATTAAAAATGAAGCGGGAAATGTGATAGTGGAACCTGGAGCAATTAATAGACGATGGTCAGATTATTTTAAAGATCTATTGAATGGAGATCCAGAAGAAGAAGTAGAGGAAGCGGATGGAATATACCAGGAATTAGCAGAACAGGTAATTATTACCAGAGAGAAATGGAAGAGGCTGTTAATAAAATGAAGAATGGAAAGTCAACGGGAGTGGATGAGTTTCCGATTGAATTATAAAGGAGGGAGGCGAAGCCATGAAAGAAAAAATTCGAAACCTGTTGAATAAATATTGGAGAGAAGGTCAAGTCCCGGGGAATGGGGAAAAACAATCATCGTTCCAATATATAAAGGCAAGGGTGACTCAGGTAGATGTGAGAATTATAGAGGAATATCGCTATTAATCATATAACAAAACTTTATGATAGAATAATAGAAAAAAGAGCAAGGCAAATAATAATTGAAGCAAGGTTGGAGAGGAACAGCATGGTTATCGAAAAGATAGAAGTACGATAGATATTATTTTGGCCTCAGTTCTGTTATAGAAAAGGCATGGAAATTTAATACTAACATCTATGTAATATTCATAGATCTTAAAAAAGTATTCGATACAGTGCCCAGAGAAAGAATGTGGAGATGTTTGGAGGAGATTTATGGGTAAAGGGACACTTCTTAGGGCTTTCAAAAGTTTGTATCGAGTTAGCGAATGCAAAGTAAGGACTGGACACAAAAATGATGAGTGGTTTGAAGTTAGAACAGGGGTGAAGCAGGGCAGTGTTATATCACCATTCCTGTTTATAGCCTACATGGACACAGTCATTGCAAGTTTCAAGCGACGTCATGAAATGAATAATAATAATGGAATAATGGCATATGCAGATGACATAGCATCCTGGACGACAGAGAGAGAGAAGATATAGAACAAGCTTAATTTGATTGGAATGAATGTTTGAAGAAGGGGGGAATGGAAATGAATGTAGAAAAGACAGAAATATTAAGTGTATGTCGAAGAGAAGGAGAATTTGGAGTTCAAATAGGAGATAAGGAAACAAGAAATGTTGAAAAATTTAAATATTTAGGGAGTATGTTTACTAAAGAAAGTGGTAATATGCAAGAAATAACTGAAAGAATTGCAAGTTTAGTAAAAATGTCGGAATGTTATATCCGCTACTGAGAGATGAACATATGCCCCTTGGGACTAAGAAAATAATCTTCGAAACAGTTTTAACACCAATACTGATTTATGGGTCGGAACACTGGAAATCAGCATGGCGGATCGAAGTAGAATTCAGGCGGCAGAAATGAAGCCGCTGAGGACTATTCTGAGAAAGACGCGAAGAGATAGGAAAGAAATGAAGAAATAAGAGCCAATGTGGGAGTAACGCCGATTTTGAGAAAAATCGACGCTGCCAAATTGAGAAGGTTGGGCCACTTGGAGAGAATGGAGGAGGGGAGAACTGCGAGGAGGTGCTGGGAGTGGAGACCAGGGAATGGCAGAAGACTGCGGGGGAGACCGAGAAGGAGATGGAGGGACGAAGTGGAGGAGAGCTTGCGAAGATACGACTTGCTCAGCATGCAAGAGCTCAGGGAAACGGGAGTGCTGCTGGACAGGGCGGAGTGGCGAAGGAGGCTGGCTCCACTGGCAGGCTAACTAGCCTACGTGGGAGCTGAAGTAAGTAAGAAGTAAGTAATTTTCACAATACTGTCATATGAAAATACTACATTAATATTCAAAAGTTTAAGTACATTAACAATGCCTAAAAAGCCTGGGAAAAATGGAAGTACTAAAATATTCTTCGACAAAGTGCGAGAGTTATTATTCACACGATAGACAGTTCGTTTTGCCTTGTTAAGACAAGATTCCAATAAAAACAGGTGGGTAACACAAATCGCTTCCAATACTGTTGATTTTTTCTAATTCGGCATCCATGTATTCCGGACTGACGATCCTAAGAGCGCGGAGAAACACTGAAGAAAATATGGCTTTCTTGATCGGGGTGTCATGTCCGGAGTAAAAGTGTACTGTACGTAGAACAAATTTTTTTTTCCGATAATACTAAACTTAAAACTGGGCTTTCCCTATGTACACGCACGTCCAAAAACGGGTTCGAGTTGTTTTAGTAGTTCCATTTTTCCTAGGCCTTTTTAGGCATTGATAATGTACTTAAACTTTTGAATATTAATGTAGTATTTCATATGACTATTGTGGAAAATATCAGTAAAAAATAGTCCTACCATTAATTCAGGCATTATCTATAAAATTGGTTGTAAACAATGTGATTCCTTTTACATTGGAGAGACGGGGAAGGATTTGCACACGCGTAAAACAGCATCAATATTCCTTTAGAACGGGACAGTCGTCCAGTGCCCTTTTCGTCCATTTGTCAGTTATCCCACTGTATTGATTGGAATAATGCTTCAATTTTGTTTCATTCAAGCAACATTGTTAATAGAAATATTCTTGAGTCTGCCATTATTCAACTTACAAATAATTTTAACATTAGCTTGGGTCTTTTTTCGCTTGATCCCGTGGTTTTGAATTCGTTCAGAACGGATTTAGACAAGAGGGGCAAAGTGCTAAAACTCTGGTAGTTTTTCTTATAAGTTTGTATGCTCCTCCTACAATTTTTATTTTTCTATTTTATTTTGTGACCTATATATAGTCTAGAACTTATTATTTATTTCAGTGTTCCTGAGGTTGTCATTAGATGAAAGCGCTTGAGCACCATTTTGTGTTTCCTTTTTCCTTCGTGGTTATTTTCATTTATATATATATACAGGGTGGGCCGTAAGTTTCCATACATAGGAAAATTTAAACGTTTGTTTTTATGTTTCAGATACCCTAAGAATATGCGTTTGACGAAAGAGCAACGAATTGAAATCATACTGATGGCTGGGTCGGGAAGCAGTCGCATGGTTGCAATGAACTTTAACAGACAACATGGAACGAACATCACACACGACACTGTGGCAAAACTTATTAACAAGTTTCAGAAAACTGGAAATGTTGCAGATCAACCGCGAAGTGGTCCAAGACGTACAGCCACCGATGAAGACACAACAGCTACGATACTTACAGCGCTTACACGGAGTCCCAGAAAAAGTACACGACGGTTGTCTGCAGAAAGTGGTGTCAGCAGATCGAGTATCAGGCGCATTTTGAAAGCAAACAAATGGCATCCATACAAATTGCATATGGCACAGCATTTGAGTGAAGACGACCCGGATAGACGGATGGAATTCTGTGAATGGGCATTAACCAAAGTGAACGAGGATGCAAACTTTTCAACTAAGATCTTGTTTACTGATGAAGCAAATTTTTACGTCAATGGAGAGGTTAATCGGCAAAACATACGTTATTGGAGTAATGCTAACCCTAACTGGCTGAGTCCGACGAAGATGCAAGGTGCCGGTAAAGTGATGGTGTGGGCCGGGATATGGGGTGACAGAATTATTGGACCAATTTTTGTCAGTGGAAATCTTAATGCCGAAAGGTATCTTAACATGTTGCAAGAAGAGATTTTCCCATCCCTGCTAAACGAGGAAGGTAACTTCCCAGTTTACTTCCAGCAAGATGGAGCTCCACCTCATTATGGTCTTCACGTGCGTCGGTATTTGGATCAGCAGTTTCCGGATGCTTGGATTGGTCGGCGTGGTCCTGTGGAGTGGCCTCCCAGATCCCCAGATCTCACCCCCCTTGATTTCTATCTTTGGGGGCACTTGAAGGCCATGGTGTATCACGAAAAGATACGAGACATAAATCATCTAAAGGAACGTATCACCAACGCCATTACAAGCATAACGTCAACTATGCTAATGCGTGTTCATCAACAGTGGGGAACACGTATTGAAATGTGTTTTCAAAACAATGGCAACCATGTAGAGCATATTATATAAATAAAATGGTTGTCCATAAAAAATGTTTATTTTTCCTATGTATGGAAACTTACGGCCCACCCTGTATATATATATATATATATATATATATATATATATAGAGTTGCGATTCACATGAGATGTGTGAATTTTTTTAGTCTGAAATAACCCCCAGGAAAAGATGAAACAGCCATTCCGAGTGGTTTCGAGTTTATTTCAGCTCCTCTTCAGGGAAACTCGTTCGCATTTTCAGTTTCTCTGAATTAAGAAGAGTTGAAATAAACTCGAAGTACTCAGAATGGCTGTTTCATCTTTTCCTCTGGGTTATTTCAGAATATGCGAGTATACTACTAGTATATGGCTGAAGAAATTTTGGGGGCTTAATTTCTTCCGTAAAAATGAATTTTTATTCTTTTTAATATTTCGTATTTCCCCTCATTTTCTTCACGGTGAATGAGGGGAAATAGCTTCATTACATTTATTATATACGCAGAGAGAATAGTTCCTTGTCCTTTATTTCGGGGAAGGAATGTATATTTCGTTAGAGTTTAGTTTCGACTGAAAATGTCTGTCTGTCTCTTTATTTTTATCGCAGTTAAGAAACTTTTAGAGAATGTTACAGTACTGTTTGCTGACCGCGTTTATTTTGACAAAAATACATTTCTACACCTAGAGCTGGGCGGTTGTCTTTTTTGTATCTTACGTCACGACGAAGCGGCGGGCCGGCTATCCCTCATTTTAAGTGACTCTGGTTAAGGTAGCTTAGTCTCGAGACCCTCCCACCCCACTTACTTCTGTTAGAGGTATAGTTAAGAACGTAATTAGAAGACTACCGTCTGTCAGATTTCTTTTTTGAAGAGCTAAAAGCTCGTACTCTTGCTTAGGGGTTTCGCTCTGTAGTAGTTTATATAATCCCGCTTAAGCACCGTGTCTATCCTCACACAGTAAGGGAAATTAATTTCAGATAATGAAATAAGTGATGGTTCACACTTACTTTCCAGGGGGTGTCCATGACTCCATGAATAAGCTGCCGTCGTTGTGGTCCAGCAGAAAATAGGAGTTAGGGCGCTTCCAGTTGAATATCTTGTCCCTGAAGTCCCAGTCGTCGGGATCGAGGACGAAAATCCGTCCCAAGGGGACCTTTGACACGAACTTCTTAGGGCTGGACGAAGAAGTTGCCTGGAAATTCGGCTATTAGAGAATGGACTTCTTCTTTTTAACTTTGTAATATTACCTTCCAAACATAAACTGGGCACGAGTGAAGTGGAGTCATTTAATAACTGAAACATACCCACACTATAAAAAAAAATAATAAAAGAAATTTTCCTAATACTTAAGTGGCATCTCACCAACCACCAAATTACACTACGACCAAATTAAAAATGAAACTTAATTCGTTTCATTACAAATGTAATATTTTCCTACAATGTGGAGAAAAAACCCCAAAAAAACTACATCGTAATTTGGGGGAGGAAAACCATTTTAATTTTTACATCGGACGGAAGATGATGAAAGAGTAGTTTTGAAACATCGGACCCAAATGAGTATTTACCGATTAAAAACCATTTGTCTTATCTTATTTACAAACGAGGTGTTGAGAAACGCAAAACAAACTCTTATCTAGAAAGAAGTTAACAGAGGAGACCCTAAGAGTCACTCTCACACTCCCTTTGGGGGGGGGGGCAATAAGGAAGAGACTACGCTATACGTGAAATTAATTCAAGGCTCTTAATGAATAGTGAATCATAATAAGTAGTGGAATATTTCGTTCGAGAAAGAAATGAGAAAAAAAGTAATTGTCTCACTATATATATATATATAGTGGTTAACCTCGGTTTTTGCGTCAGCAAGAATTATTCATTCTGACGAAAATTAAGCTTGGTGCTCCACCTTAGACCTACAGCTTAACGTGAAATCCGAATCACAACGCACCACTAGTGGTAAGAAATTACAGTCTTTTCGCCCGGACTCGAGGTGGTTTTAACCATTAGGCTACCCAGGGTACTCATTTATCTACCAACCAATTTTATCGTATGGAAGGATGAACAGCTGGGTTTGCTGCGCGCCGACTGCCGTCACCGGGTATCGAACCTGTGGACGGTGGATTCGTAGTTAGCGATGCTAACCACTACACCATCGAGGTGCATTATAGATAGATAGAGAGATAGATAGATAGCAACCCATCGTTTCCGAAGCTGTGGTGTGCACCCCCAAACTGGGGGAGGGGGAAGTTTAAAAACAACTTTCTTTATTCTTAAGCATTTCCTTCGTTCATGTAATGATAACATCTACAACATTCACACAACATCCATATTATAAATACTTATTTTCAAGTTTTTTATAGATTTTTTTCAAGTTTCATTACTATACGTTCGCCCTTGGCCCCGCCTTCCTGCATACAAAAAAAAATCACAAATGCCACATTCAATGTTTGTCAGAAGAAGGTAATCTCTATACCACAGTATTTTTAAAGATTTGCCTGGACTTAAGGTCGAAGCCTCATACAGACACGTTTATTGATGTTGTCACTGACATCAGGAAGTGCATCACAGTCCTTTATTGTTGTCCGTGATGTGACGTTACTGAAATATATTCTATTAACTAGAGTGAAATTTTATCTTTGTCTCCTTTGATGATGGTGATGATGACTGTGGTACTGTAGGCCTGTTCAAAAATCAACGTTTTCTTATTTTCATAGTTTCTGTACATTTTCCCATGCTTTTTGACCTGAAAAAGCCGAAAATCACAACTATTTTGACCTAGGATGTTGGGAAGCATTGCCGCATGGAGCTTTAAATTTTCTGCCTTGAAATCGGCCAAAGCGCCAATTCCGGGGTCCCTTGAATTATGTTTTGCACTTTAACTTTTGATCTAAACAAGATAGAGCAACAAATTAGGTATCAAATGAAAGAGCATAAAATTAATAAATAATAATAATAATAATAATAATAATAATAATAATAATAAATAAATAATAATTAATAATAATAATAATAATAATAATAATTATCTATCATTTTTCAGGAAACAACAGAAACTCAATCAGAATCTAGAAAACCATCTACAAGTTACAACTTCACAATGGCATTAAGCAAGGAGCTGAGGGAGCTCCGTGGGCGCACAGTCAGAATTTACCGGAAAATGCAGGGAGGCCCATGGTTCAAGACCTTGCATATGAAACAGTTGAATCTATCATCCCATTCTGGCAGATGGCTAGGATCAAGACAATGACCAAGTACAACGCAATGAAGCTCTTCATGAAACTACATGAGAAACATCGTGCTCTGGTGAAAAGCAAAGGAAGAGCAAGTAACCCTGGAGGAAAAAGAGGAGCATTTGTGCTGGAATTAGACAGCCTGTTCGATATAGGAGCTCCAGATGCAATCCAGGAAATACAGAACAACAGACTGTTATCCAGAGAGAAGAAAGATGAGGATATCAGGTTCTACGAAGACCAAAAGACTGAGAGGAAAGGTCATATGTCTGGTCATGACAAGATTTTTGAGACAAGATCCCTGCAGCAAGCAGCGAGGAATGAAAGACTGCAGCATAGACAAGAACAAGGTAAAACTAATTACTTTGAACGTTACAAAAAGTTTTAAGTTTTACTCCATTGCGATATTTAGCATGTACTTAACAATTACTGTCTTAACATGTTGTACTATTTTACAGCTGCAGCAGAACAAGAGGCAGTTGTTCATGTGGATGACATTACCTGGGTGACTCAACTGACAACGACGCTAACACAGAGGACATGGATTACCATCAGCCTCGTCCTGGATGTTCTCACCATCAAGACACTGTGACTAGTGTGACTTTGACGTTTCCAAGGAAGGTCATGGAATGTGATGTCATCTGCAATACAGCTGATCGTCTTGGTTTATCAGACAATCAAGTTACTGCCATGGTTTCTGCCACCTTGAAAGCTGGAGGGGCTGATCTGGATAACTTCGTCATCTCAACCTCAACAACACGTCGTAACAGAATGCTGTCCAGGTATAATATCAGCCAGAGTCACATGTCCAAGTTTTGTGAAAACCCCCCACAGTACGCTGCCTTACACTGGGATGGAAAGTTGCTCAAAGATGTCTTGGGCAGTGAACCTGGAAGTACCTCAGAGACTTTAGCTGTGCTAGTGTCTGGTCCACCTTCATACACTGAAGGAAAGTTATTGGGAGTACCTGTCATCGACAATTCTTCTGGCACAGCTCAGGCTGAGGCTTCAATGGATTTACTGGAGACATTGGAACTTACGGATAATGTTACTGCCCTTGTTTTTGACACTACATCCAGTAACAGTGGAGTTCACAGAGGAGCTGCCAAACTGCTAGAGAAAATGCTGAACAAAAAGGTGTTTTATCTGGCCTGTCGACATCACATCCTGGAAATCCTAGTAGGAGCAGTTTGGGAGAAGCTGTTTGGGAAGGTGAAGGGGCCAGATAATCCCTGGTTTGAGCATCTGAAGGATGTTTGGACGGACTTGTCCAAGGAAAACCCAAAGATGCTGGCTATCAACAGCAAATGGCTGAAGGAAAAGAAGAAGAACAGTGAAGAAATACTCCAAGACATTCTAACAGCAGAAAGGCTTCCAAGAGCCGACTACAGGGAAATGGCTGAACTGACAGTCATTGTTCTTGGAGGAACGCCTCCTCGAGGTATTCACTGGAGTCGACCAGGCGCCATTCATCAGGCCAGATGGATGGCCAGAAACCTGTACTCCATGAAAATGCTGATGTTTGCAGATCAACTTGAGTACGACGAAGACACTGTATCAAAGCTGGAAAGACTCAACACCTTCCTTGCGCTGTTCTACACTCCTGTATGGATGATGTCAATGTCTGCTGCAGATGCTCCCGTGAATGATCTAAGTCTAATCCAGGACATGTTGAAGTACAAGAAAACTGACCCAGAGCTTGCTGATGCAGTACTTAATAAGATGGAAAACCACAAATGGTACCTGACGCAGGAAGTCGTGCCATTTGCCCTGTTCAGCAGTAGATTGAGTGACACATTGAAGCACGACATTGCTGCCCAGTTACATGCCACTGAGAAGCCAGACAGCTTCAGAACAGGAAAGCCTCTATTCCAGAGAGTCACAGCTAAGACCACCCTGGTTGATCTCATTGGCCCAGAATCACATTTCCTGCTGGACACACTGAACATTGGATCCGAGTGGCTTCTGGAACCTGTCACGTCTTGGCCACAGAATGAGGACTACAGAAAAGCGTTGGACTATGTTAAGAATCTGAAAGCGGTGAATGACATTGCTGAACGTGGTGTCAAGATGATGAGCGACTTTGCAAATGTCATAACAACAGATGCCAAGCAAAGGGACTATCTCCTTCAAGCTGTGGAGTTCAACAGACGCCGCTTTGACAGCTTCAAGAAACAAACTCTCAACAACTGACTGTGTAAATGTCATTATGAAATTAATCATCATGTAATGCTTTCACTTCTTGATCGATTAGACTTGTGACAAAATGTTAATCTCAAATTTGTGTCATGAATAAGGCGCCTTGTCTGCCTTGAGTGTGAGAAAACGAATTTTGTGATATTTCTGAAATCTTTGTATGTACCAATGTGCCATTCTTGTTCCAAGACTATCATAATTGTATAAGTTAGAAAGAGGATTAAAAACACTTTAATTTGGTGCCTATTTGTTGCTCTATCTTGTTTAGATAAAAAGTTATAGTGCAAAACATGATTCAAGGGACCACGGAACTGGTGCTTTTGGCCGATTTCAAGGCAGAAAAGTTAAAGCTCCATGCGGCAATGCTTCCCAACAACTTAGGTCAAAATGGTTGTGATTTTCGGCCTTTACAGGTCAAAAAGCATGGGAAAAAGTACAGAAACCTATGAAAATAAGAAAAAGGATTTTTGAACAGGGCTACAGTGTGGTGGTGACAGTGGGTGATGTAGATGAATGAGTAATAATAACGTAGTAGTGATGACGATGATGAGTCCAACGATGACGATGATTCTAATATTAAGTTTATAAAACCACTTATTATAGACATGAAATGCCTCACTCGAGACGAAATTAAGCCTAGTTCAAATCCCGCCACAGATGGCGCTGTGGAAAATTTTGCCATGGTAAAATAAATTCTTCGACAATATTTAAAATTTTCATATATTTGTGGTCAAAAAAATATTTCGTGTCCTCGGACGGTATAGTTCCTTAATGTTAAATTCTGAATCTTGGTTCAGAGAAATTACGAGTGATCTGCCGAGTTCAGAATTCCTATTTCCTAACATAGGAACGAAATTTTTAACAGAAGCATCGCCCGACATTACAAAACTTATTCTTTTCACTCTTATACAATGTCACATCTTCAAACATTTCAACAGATAAAATATAACTTTTTTTCACATATATAATATATATTATATTATATATATATATTATATATATTATATATATATATATATATATTACAGTATATATATAAGAGCTGTATACGATAAAAGAGCGCATTCCTAAGCTTTTTAATGATATCCCTACTTACGAGTACTTTAATGCAAACATAAGTGGTTAAAATTGTGAAAAAAAACAAAAACAAAAGATGTAACATGTAGGAAGGAGTTAATGTGACTTCAACGACCATCGACGAAAATGTAGGAGGAATATGCACTCTTATATTATATATATATATATATATAACTGTATATCCCGCAAGGGGGTTCTAAGCGCGTGCTCTTGAGTGCTCTTTGTGCTCGTTTCTACGTGCTTGTTCCTGGAGGTTTCACGTGCGCCCTCCCGGCCCTAGCACCCAAGGATGATGGGGCTCGACCCTGCAGTCCTTGTCATCCTTGGTCTTTTTCCACTTCGACTGTCCCCTCCACCCTTTCTTTTTCCTCTGTCTTTCCTCTCACTTTTTCTTTGTTTTCCGCCGAGATATGCCCTTTTAATAGAGGCGAATCGGTTCTTCCCGAACTTTAAAAAAAAAATATATATATATATATATATGGACCTCGGTGGTGTTATAGTTAGCGTCGCTGACTACGAATCCATCGGTCCCGGGATCGAGATCCGGTGACGGCATGCGGCGCAGCAAAACCCAGTTGTTCATTCTTCCACACAATAAGAAATTGGTTGGTAGATGAATGGGTACCCTGGGTAGCCTAGTAGTTAAGACGCTGGGCTGCTGGGGGCGTGGTTCAGATTCCACGTTAAACTGTAGGTCTAAGGTGGAGTGACAAGCTTGACTTTCGTCAGAATGAACAATTCTGGCGGGAGCAAAACCAAGGTTAACCAAGGTTATATATATATATATATATAATATATATATATATATACTCGTATAAATATGAAAATTAATTTCACGATTAAACATGTAAATTAATATATTACACACCCACAGAGGGGAAATAAAAGCGATTCGAAGGCCTTTCGGATGAGGTGTTGTAAATACAAGAAAGGCGTGAATCACTTTTATTTTTTCCTGTGGGTGTGTAATATATAATAATTAATAATACCTCTCGTATTACTAAGTCGTTTATGTTAAATTCGTCATACCTGAAGCAAATGCGCGACCACGTGTTTTGTCGCTGACGTCATCTTGTTATCATTAACGTCCTGCAGCGCGATCGTGAACGTGAGTGTCGTCAACTGACGCGGTTTCCCGGCGTCCGCGACAACGATAGGAAGCATCAAGTTACGCCTCTCTTCCCTGTCCAGTGCAGTCACAGTTCTCACTTTTCCTTGCCCCGCGCCGCCGTTCGCTTCTGCGGAGTAAAAATGCGAAAAGACATTTGATTAATTATGTTTAAAGTATGTATGCAGATTTTAATCTGCTTCATTTGTTTTAAATGCGCGTAGGATACCTTCGTTTGTGTTAGTTTAGTGGAGAAAAGCGTTCCAAAAACAGAATTATCCTATAAAAGTCTACAGAAGTCCTGGAAATACCTACAAAAGTTTGGAAAATGTCCTATACACAAGATCTATGGAGGTTCTTTGAAATACGCAACAGTCCTGGAAAATCCGTTCAAAGTTTCCTTGAAACTCACCGAAATTCCCACAACTGTTCTGTAATTGCACTACCTGGAGTTCTTACAGTTGGACACTAGTACTCTATACTAAATTTTTGGCCTTAAGAATCCAGATAGCGAGCATCCATAAGGCTGAAGTTTGTATTTGGTATATTTCAAATACTAACATCTGCCCGATGGTTGTCTGCTATCTGCGAAAGGAGCAATTTTTTAAGGTAGATGGACTGTGAAGGAACAAATAAGAACAGTCCTATTAGAAAAACAACCTGGGCAAGAGTTCTCAAATTACCCAGAATAGGTAATTAATAAAATGAAGCCACAACGTTTTGATTCAACAAAAACCCTCTTCAGGAAGGTGTTTGATGAATGCGGGATAAAACGCTTCCTTCTCTTGGTTATTTCTTAATGGATCTTTTATACTGTTGATGGTCATGTGTCCTTAATGACGGTGTTCATTCGTACATGCAGTTAAAGAAGGGTTTAACAGCAAAATGCATTTTACTCTATAATGATGATAATGATAACGATAATAATTAATGATGTACCGATACCAAAATTTTGGCGAATACCGATACCGATTCCGATACTTCAATTTTGCCGATACTTTGGCCAACACCGATATATCGGAAAAACAGGCCGATACAGATACATCGGCAAAACAGGCCGATACCGATACCGTTACATCGGTACATCACTAATCTACATAATTTCCATTATCTACCTGTTCAGTTACAAACTCTAAAAAGTCTAGGAGATTAGACAAACAAGACCTTCCTGATTTAAACCCATGAACTTGAAATAAGATTTAAAACTTTCCAAATGCTCTTTAATACTAGTCTTTATAATTCTAGTATCTTTCCTACCAATGATGTTAAACCTAAAGAGTGAACAAAGCAAGTGTTGTACCCATTTACAAAAAAGGGTAGTAAAGAGGCGTTAGGAAATTAGATTAACATCGTAGGTATTTCTGTATAATTAATTGATGTACCAGTAACAAACAAAATAGTGCCTCAGCTAAGCTATCCTCCCCTTCTTTGAGAATCCTAACATAACTATTATTGGGACCAGCAGCTTTATTTGGCTTCAATGTGTTAATTACTTATCATTCTTTATTTGAATCTTATCAAGAATGCCAAAGTTTAGAGAATCTAAAGGATCAAAATTGAAAATTTTTATAAATTGAATATTTTTATAAAGTATCGGTGGTATCGGTAGTATCGGCCACAATTTCACCAATACCGATACATCGGCAAAACAGGCAGATATCGCCGATACAGATACATCGGTACATCACATAATAATAATAATAATGACAAACTTTATTGGCAGGAGACAAACCCCCATAAAAAAGCAGTACAACATTCATCAAGATTATAAACGATAAAATTGATTAAACAATACAAAAAAGAGAAGAAAATGAGATCACGTTTTCAAGTTTTTTTAATATATTTTTTGACTGGTCTCAGCTTCCGTTTACATTTTTCCATCGAGACCCCCCCCCCCCCCATCTTTTTTGCTGAAATTCATTAGAAAGTTTATCCTTCGACTGATTTTTTTTCTACTTTTTCTATCCTTTTGAACAAACTTTGCTTTGGTGTGTGTGTGTGTGTGTGTAGACAACTGGATATAAGTGAGGTCGAATATGTGATAATTCACCGATGAAGTGGGGTAATTTTTTATGAGGTAGCTAACACTTTTGGTACCTCAGAACATTAAAAAATGTATACAAAAAAATCTAAAAACATTGTTATTATCGGGAAAATTATATATTGGTCCTAATTAGGCTAGGTTAGGTTTGATTAACGAGTACCTCACTATTTAATAACTTAACAGGAACCACCCTTTGAGTCCTCAGTTACGCCCGAAATGCTTATCACACACTTCTCGGTTCAATGGCATTAAGGTTAGGTTAAATTAAGTTTGCTTAGTAACTTTTATATGAATTTAAAACAGTCGGTACCTCATTTATGAGGAGATGCGCACATGTTGTGTGTGTGTGTGTGTGTGTGTGTGTGTGTGTGTGTTGTGTGTGTCCGAGAGGAGGTAAGCGTTTTGTCAGGTAAACATGGAACTTATCATCTCATACTCGTAATGGACGCCATTTAATACGATTGAAACGGAACCCTTCCGTTAATATTTACTTATTACTCCAAACGCATCAATCCCGACAACTCATTTTATTTTACCTTTATCGAATTCGACGCTAACTGATCTCTTGATGTAAGGAGGGGCCTCTGGATCTAAATACAAAGAAAAAGGGGGTCCATGGCCCTTATCCCAATCATCGGGGTCGTCTAGAGTCAAATTCGCTACTATTTTAGGGGGAGACCCTTCGTCTATTTTAACGATGGTCGGACAGGTAAAGAAAGGAGGATTGTCATTGACATCAGCCACGTCGACCTGGAACAGGTAAGAAGGAATTAATCTTCATCACCAGAAAAATTGATGAAAGAACTATTATACATTAATTTAAGTGAATAAATTTTATTATTAAAGTTGTCTTTTCGGTGCCTTAAATTCAAACCTATTGTTTGCATTCATCAAGGAAATGTTTCCTCGGTATTGGCTCGCAAAATTGGTTTGAAATTCACATCCTCTGAAATGAGACTACAAAATCATTACAGTTCCTTTCCGGAATGAACTCGGAAGAGTTCAGTACACGAGGCATTCCTTATTATCGCCTTTAGAAGGAAATTTTCACCTACGGCGTTCTTCTGCTGAATGCGTGTATTTCTTAGGACCTTGGAGAAGGTGGTCAATAATCGTTACTGTGCTTTGCAACATTGCAATATCGAAGAAATAATTTTATTTTGTATCAGTAAAAGATTTAGGAAAATCTTTCTCTTACCGCCTGTCTCGTTTCGTTCCGTCTGCTTAAAGCCAACGCCAACGATATTCGGTGAGTAGCAACATCGACAGTGGTACTGCAGTTTTATATATATATATACACACTGTATATAGGAAAGAGGGGCTGAGGACAAACGCCCGTACCCCACCCCCCCATAGAAAGAGAAGAAGAGAGCCAAAATCAAAGTTAAAAATTTTCGAGATGCCTGGAAACTGGAGGTCATAGAGAGGGGGGAAAGATGGATTGAGGAAGATTGTTCCAGGGTCGACCGGTTGAGTAGATGAAAGACTGAGAATACCGACTAAGCTTTGCGTTAGAGAGTTGGATGGAAAAGGAATGAGAATGTGTCGAGAGTCTGGTACTGCAAGCTCTCCTTAAAGGAGGAGGCACGCAGTTAGAGAGTTCAGAAGAGCAATGTCCGTTATGAGAGCGATAGTAAAGAGAGAGTGAGGCAATATTGGGGCGAAGAGAGCGAGGGATTGAAGACAGTCAGTAAGAGGCGGGGAATTGCTGAGACGAAAAGCCTTTAATTCCACTTGGTCAAGTAGAGCTGTGTGAGTTGAGCCGCCCTACACATTAGAAGCGTCATCCATACAGGGGTGGACAAGACCCCTGTACAGAGATAGCAACTGAGTGGGGATGAAGAAACTGTGGAGCCGGTACAGCACACGTAACCCCTTAGAAGCTGTTTCAGAAAGAGAGTATATGTGATCTTTCCAGGAATGATCGCGAGGAAAGGAATCACCAAGAGAAGAGGAGGAAGTGAATTGTCTATTGTTGAAGATGAGGGGATAGTCGTGTGCAAGATTGTGACGAGTAGACAGAGGAAGGAAGGAAATGGCTTTTTGAAGCATTGAAAACAACAAGGTTTTTTTCTAACCCAACCAGAGATAGTAGAAAGATCAGAGGTCAGGTGCGTCATAGCCGTCTCGCGCGAAGCTTGAAGTTACTGTTGAGAGGGACGCCTTGTGAAGCGGGTGGAGAATTGAAGGGTGGAATCATCGGCATAGCAGTGGATAGAACAGGAAGTGCGACTTAAAAGTCATTGATAAATAAAAGGAAGGGAGTGGTTGACAGGACAGAACCCTGAGGAACACCACTATTAATAGCTTTAGAAGAAGAACAGTGACTATCTCCAACCGCAGCTACAGATCGGTCAAAAAAGGAAATCAGAAATGATGGCACATACAGAAGGATAGAATTCGAAGGTTTGGAAATTAAGGATTTGTGCCAGATTCTATCAAAAGCTTTGGATGTGTCAAGAGCAATAGCAAACGTTTCACGGGAATTCCCAAAGGATGATGACCAAGAGTTAGAGAAATATGCAAGAAGATCGCCAGTAGAGCGTCCCTTCCGGAACCTATACTGACGATCTGAAAGAGACTTGTGGGAGGAAAGGTGTTTAAGAATCTTTCTATTAAGGATACATTAAAAAGCTTTAGAAAGGCGAGACATCAAAGCAATTGGGCGATAGTTGGAGGGTTAAGAACGGTCACCCTTCTTTGGGACAGGCTGAATGAAAGCGAACTTCCAGCAGGAAAGAAAAGTACCAGATGAGAGACAAAGACGAAAGAGTTTGCCTAGGCAGGGTGTCAGCATATAGAAACACAGTTCTTGAGAACAACAGGAGGAACCCCATCAGGGGTACTGTACTGTTCTTATTTTATACTTATTTATATTTTTTTATTACAATAGTAATAGTAAATAATTTAGAATAAAACTATCATTAACGTTATACAAAGTGTTGAAAACAACAATATAATTTTTGTAATAAACTTAGGGAGGAACCCCCACTATTCCGACTGTTCGGCTATTCCGACCCTTAAGTTGGATTAACGAGAACTTACTGTATATATTGATAGATAGATAGGTTGATAGATAGATAGATACTGACCACAAGAGTCGCAGTAGCGGTTCGGATTGGTTTTCCGTGATCCATGGCGAGGATTATCAGTCGATGGCTGCTTGTAGTCTCTCTGTCGAGCGGTTTCTGCAGTCGTATCACTCCAGATTTGTCTGTCTTGAACAGTCCTTTTGGATCACTCTTTGGATCGATCACGTAATCCAATAAACTTTTACCACCCTTACAGAAATAAAGCAATATATATATATATATATATATATACACTTCCACTTAAGTTATACCTTAGAATATATATACAGGAAGGAAGGGCCAAGGGCGAGCGCCCTCGAAAATGCCCTTCCTATTTAAGGTGAGAGGAGTATATAGTGTGTAAAATGCATGTATGTATAATGAAGAATAGAGGGAGAAGTGTGTGTCTGAAAGCATGCTGGACTGCTCACAAGGTAGATGAAACAAGGAAAAGGATCAGCTAAAGGGGGCAGTGACAGGAGAAACGGGAGTTCCATTACCCCCTGTCTCCTGCCAGATGTTCCTCCAGGAGTACTTCCTGGTCGATTGAGGTCTATACTTATACTTATATATATATATATATATATATATATATATATATATATATATATATACATATGTTACAGGCAAAGTATGAAATTCAGGTATTCTATACAATACCTAGGCATTCTATACATTGCCGAATGGTTTTTAGGTAAAGTATGAAATGAATATTGTATTACATGCTTTACCTAGTTTAGGTTTTCATTGTTTCTTTTATACTTTACCTATGAGGCTATGTATTCTATATAATTCCTAGGTTTTCTTTAGAATGCCAAGACTGATTTAGGTAAAGCGTTTTTTAAATACCTTCACCAAAAAATTAATCGAAGCCTACGGGAAAATTATTCAATGCCGGGTTAATTGAATGCCCGGTTAGGTTAATTGAATGGCAGGTTAGATCAACTGTATGCCCTTGATGATTGGTCAGGTTAAGTCGTGATATTTTCGTTAGTTTTGACAGAAAATGAAAATATCATGACTTAACCTAACCAATCGTCAAGGGTGTACAATTGACCTAACCGGGCATTCACTTAACCTATACGGAGTATTTCTTTTATTTTTATTAAAGATTGCCTAAGCTTATTATTACAAAATTTACCTAACTTAACCTAAACTAAGCATGTAATACAATATTCACTTCATACTTTGCCTAAAAACCATTCGGCAATGTATAGAATGCCTAGGTATTGTATAGAATACCTGAATTTCATACTTTGCCTGTAACATATACACAGAACAAATGCGGAGATACGTGTTTCAGCTAAAAATTAGGAAAAAAAAAATCTCGTTATTTTGAAAGCAAAAACATTGATGGTTGCTTTCTCATTTAAAATCCTTTTTTCGCATTCTCGTTTCAGTGCACTTCTTTCGAGGAAATGAATTGAAATACAAAATTCCGAATCAAAAATGATGGAAAAAAAATTGGAAAAAAAATGACGCCCGCCATAGTTTTTGTTCAAAATCGTTATCGTACTTTTACCAAAAGTGATATCGTCTTTGATTCTTAGTGATTGAAAAAAAACAACCAGATTTTCGCTTAGTATTAAATTGAACTTTTAGAATTAACTAAGAAATTATTATGCTTTAAAAATACAGACAGACAGATTATTATGCCTTAAAATAAAGCCATAAATTTGTAAGGTGGTAAAAGTGGCTTCAAACGAAAAAGTTACGTCATCACTCAAGAGTACGTATAAAAAGAACGTTCTACAGAGTGATTCACTCGCTGGTAGCTCCAGAGTATCGCTAATACGATACTCTGGGGCTACCACCGAGTGAATCACCCTGTATTATGCTGGTAATGCTAAGACCTCAATGGTCCTAGTACCCAAAAATCCCATTTTAGGGTAGAAATAACGAATCCGCTAATATACCCAAACTTTATTCTAACTATGGTTAGTCTAGCTATTATTAACCTAACTTCAACTTAGCTGGGTAAGGGTTGTTGGTCAATAGTTAATGTTTCGTTTATAAACTGGAGTTGGAAACAGTGTAAATAATTTACATGAATTGGACTCTCGAGCTGCATAAATTATATGTAAAAAATATATAATAAAAAATCATATAATTTAGAACAATTAAAAGCTTAAAATTCCGTATTATTTTAGTGATAATACGTTGGGATGCCGTGAGGCGTTATGTCTGCCTCAAAGCACCCCAGTGTCACCTGTTCGTTTTTCGTGGCACCCCGGGAGGATTCTCTTCTCCTAAACTCTTCAACATCCAATTTCCCTCACTCCCAACACCACGTGACTTCAAATTGAGCATATATTTTCCGTATGGATGTATAAATCGCGAATATATTCTTTGATACAAAATTTCCAAATTTTCATCAACAGTTGAATTTTCAATGACTTATTTTAATCATTTTCATGAAATCTCTCGGCATCCCTAAGGAAGCGCCTACGGTAACCCGGTTAGGAAAACTGCGTTACCGATACAAAAGAACTCGCGCTACTTCACTTCAAAATACTTTTAATTTTAATGATATAGGCGATTAATTTCTCAAAAAATAATTAAAATTTACTTTCGCTAAAAGAAAGTACTTTCAAGTTTCAACTTTCGAATCGAATTCCGGATCGGAATTCATTTTTACTCATTTCTCAAATTAAATTTTGAATCTGATTAAAAATGAGTTTATCCTTGAAAAGTTTTTAAAATATCATTTCGAAGAAATTCAGATTTTTTTTTAATTCTTAAAAGAAATATATATTCAATTTTCTGGAAATGATGTATTTTATCGTAAGAAAATTGATTTTATTATTGTTACGTAGCAATAAATGGTTTAATTCAATTTGTAAGTGTAGTTTTTATTATGAGTTTACGTAGGCCGCACACTAGTCTCTATGTGTGCGGTCCCACACTGGTTTTTCTATAGTTAAGATAATATTAACACTATTCTAATAATTGCTATAACCTCTCTCTCTCTCTCTCTCTCTCTCTCTCTCTCTCTCTATATATATATATAATATATATATATATATATATGATGCAAATCCACAAGGAAAAAGAAAAATGATTCCAAGTTCTTTCGTGTATTCAGAAGTACACCCATCAGGGAATGACGAGGTGTACTTCTGAATACATGAAAGGCCTTGGAATCATTTTTCTTTTTCCTTGTGGATTTGCATCATTCATTCATTTCACGTGTTTAATTGTGAAATTCATCCCATATATATATATATATATATATATATATATAGATATATATATATATATATATATATATATATATATCAGCAAGGAACCACAGAGAAACGGAAAAATAAAACATGAAGTCCAAGCGCTTTATGATATATTCACAGTCAAAGTGGTGTAACCAACCATTTTGCGCAATGGCTGAAACTTTTAGTCATTTCGCGAAATGACTATATATATATATATATATATATATATATATATATATATATATATAATATATATATATACATATATATATATATATATATATATATATAATTAATATATATATATATATATATATATTATATATATATATATATATATATATATATATATACATATATATATATACACACACACAGGGTGCTTCATAGCATGTGGGAGGCACTTTCAGGATGGATTCAGGACCTGAAAACAATGAAAAAAGTTTATATAAACATATGCCCGAAACCGCTTTGTTTCCGAATTACAGCCCGTTTTGTGTTCCAGCAAGTATCCGCCTTACGTTTAAAGGAAGTGCTCAAAATGACCGCCTTGCGCTTGAATACACGCCTGAACACGCCTCGTCATATCGTCATAGACTGCCTGACGCGTTCAAACATTCCAGGTATTGCTCGGATTTTCTGGCATCCTTATTCTACACGTTGGCGAAGTATTTCAACGTTGTCAATGGGTGTCACGTAAACGATGGATTTCAGATGACCCCACAGGTAAAGATCGAGAGGATTCAGGTCCGGGGAGTGAGCAGGCCACGCAATGGGTCCTCCACGCCTATCCATTTATCAGGGAAATACTCATCCAAATAGTCTCTGGCTACTCGACTAAAATGAGGCGGAGCGCCGTCATGCATAAACCACATACGACGTTAGACACCAAGAGGAACTTCATCTAGTAAATCGCTTAAATCATTCCTTAAAAAATTGGAATACGATTCTCCTGTTAATCTTCCAGGCAAAACAAAAGAACCGATTAAGTTGTCGGAAATAAGTCCTGCCCATACATTGATACTAAATTATTGTTGGTGCCTTGACTGGATGATGGCATGCGGACTCCCTTCGGTCCAGTGATTAGTGTTGTGAAAATTGATCACGCCATTTCTTGTGAAGGCAGCCTCATCAGAAAACAACACGGAGGATACAAAAAAAGGATCGCGAGCACACTGTTGAAGGAACCAAGTACAGAAAGCCTGTCGTGGTGGGAAATCAGCTTCAGTAAGGCCTTGTACTCTTTGAATGTGATATTGGTAAAGCTGTTGTTCCCGTAAAATTCTCCATACAGTTGTGTATCTTACACCCTCTGCTGCTGCTATCTTTCGGGTGCTGACACCAGGATGTTCCTCCACGCGGTTCGGGACCCGCTCCTCCAACTCAACAGTTCTGGCGCTGATTGGTCTACCACCATCTGAAACTCGCTTGTTGAATGATCCTGTATCACCAAGACGCTCGTCTATTCTCTGAAAGGTCTTATCTGGCAGACGGCGATTCGGAAACCTTTCCGCATACAGACGTCTTGCTGCGGCCACATTACACTCGGCAAGTCCATACATGAGATGCATGTCTGCCATTTCTCTGTTTGAATAAGCCTCCATTCTCACTTCAAATGCACACTATTACTGAATAGCACAAAAACTTTTAAGGTTTTTTTTCTCACTGAACTGTACTTATTCACGGTAAGAAGTTACGCATACGAACAGTGAAACACCACGATGCACCTCTGACTGACTGATGGCTTTACACTCAACGATATTGAAACATGTCATAGAGTGTACGAAACATTAAATCGGCAAGGCCATACATGAAATAAGTCTCGTACACACTCACAAACATTGTCGGCAAGCAGTGTTTGTAAACAGTTTGCGGAAAGAATTGCTGGAACACAAAACGGGCTGTAACTCGGAAACAAAGCGATTTCGGGCAAATGTTTATGTAAACTTTTTCATTGTTTTTGCGTCTTGAACCCATCCTGAAAGTGCGTCCCACATGTTATGAAACACCCTATATATATATATATATATATATATATATATATATATCGTAAAGAACGACGCTTGTATAGGGATATTCCGCGCAAGACGAGAGAGAGAGAACGGAACAAATGAAAAAATGAGGTAACACCTGGGAATCGAACCCGGGATCTTCCGATTGCCGGTCAGACGCGATACCATTACACCATGGACCTCACTCTTCCAAATGCCGTAATTCTTCTACATACTCGCAGAAACCAATGACCCAAGGGGGCACCTCCCGCATGCCGTAACATTATATACATTCAACTGCAAAGAACACGCAGTATAAATAACGTAAAGAACGACGCTAGTATAGGAGATATTCCGCGCAAGACGAGAGAGAGAGAACAGAACAAATGAAAAAATGAGGTAACCACCTGGGAATCGAACCCGGGATCTTCCGATTGCCGGTCAGACGCGATAACCATTACACCATGGACCTCACTCTTCCAAATGCCGTAATTCTTCTACATACTCGCAGAAACCAATGCCCCAAGGGGGCACCTCCCGCATGCCGTAACATATATACATTCAACTGCAAAGAACACGCAGTATAAATAACGTAAAGAACGACGCTTGTATAGGAGATATTCCGCGCAAGACGAGAGAGGTTTCTGCGAGTATGTAGAAGAATTACGGCATTTGGAAGAGTGAGGTCCATGGTGTAATGGTATCGCGTCTGACCGGCAATCGGAAGATCCCAGGTTCGATTCCCAGGTGGTTACCTCATTTTTTCATTTGTTCCGTTCTCTCTCTCTCGTCTTGCGCGGAATATCTCCTATACAAGCGTCGTTCTTTACGTTATTTATACTGCGTGTTCTTTGCAGTTGAATGTATATATATATATATTATATATATATATATCAAGGAATTAAGAACGTTTATCCGAAAAATCAGACTAACGAAAGAAAATGAAAAAACAAAAAATAAAACATATTTTAAAGTTTACCCTACAAAATTCATTTTCTTTTTTGAGTGAAGAATGTTTGTGATAAAGGAAGAGTTACAATGAAAATGAATGAAAATGAAGCTCAAAACGTCATCTCCTTTCATTTTTTCAGTTATTGTGAAGCTTCTAAGATGATTTTTGAGTTAAAAAAAAGGATTTTTCCCGTAAAGCTTCTTGGATTTACTTTTGATGCAGAACTGACTATGATAAGACACTGATGTAGAGTTAATTATTATACGATTCATGTATCTTTCTGCATATCCGTCTCTCTCTCTCTCTCTCTCTCTCTCTCTCTCCGCACATGCGCGCGAGCACACACAAACAGACAGACACACCCAGACAGACGCACCCAGACAGACACACACACACACACACATACACACACACACACACATACACACACACACACACATATATATATAATATATATATATATATATAATATATATATAATATATACTACAACTAGAATGGCCGCTACACCTTGCGCAGCAAAAACCCTCCGAAACACAGCTTAGGATAAGACTGGGGGGAGCGAGTATGATACTAAAACCTTCCCTAGTTCTCTTTAATGTGCATAGTAAATTTGGTGCAGATTACCTTAAGCCGTTTAGGGGTCCCCCGCCAGTCCGCCCCAGAGTGGGGGACTGAAAGGGGCGGGTGTGTTACTAAAACGCTTTCTGGGTCTCTCTTCCCTTAATGTCTATACTAAATTTGGTTTAGATTACCTTATCCCTTTAGGCGTGTATAAACGAGCAATATCATAGACCACACACACACACATGTCACATATACTGTATATATATATATATATATATATATATATATATATATATATATATATATATATTGCACCTTTAAACAAGTTATTAGTATTGAGTGGCAGTAATTATTAAAGTTTAAAAGAATAACACAATTACTAGATAGAGATTTCTTTATTCTTTAAAAAGAAAAATTATATTTCTAGGCAAATTTATTTCCGACACTAAATACTAAAATTTTGTTTTGCCATTTTTCCCCCTTTTTTTAGAGTTAAAGAGACCCCTCCCCCCATGGGCACGTCTTAAGTTTTCTCCCCCCTTTTTAGTCGCGTCATTAACCTTAAATTCTTATTAAGTATATTTTCATATCTATCGTACAATCCCTATTTACTCTACCTTCGTCTTCGAGTAGATGTTAATCTACCCAATATATTCCAAGAATATTCATTAAACAGCAAAGATTCCATCTTTTAGTTCACCCCCTCTATTTTTTTATTATCTACAACACCCCTTTATTAAACGTAGCTTTTACGTATGTCGTCTTTTTGGCTGTATTTCTTTCGAAGTACTAATTTACTCGTAATAAATTTTTACGATCTTTTCAATTATATTATCTATCGTGACTTTTATAAAGCCATGTTTTATATTCCTCATTTACTCGTTCTAAACCTTCTTTCAAACACTTTTTACCTGTAATAAATTTGTACAGGCTTTTAATTATCTATCTTTCTTTATCCAAAAATTCTTTTACAACAAGTATATTTATTACCTTCACGGGACTTTGTTCTTAGCTTTGTATTGACTATACATTAATTAAATACAATATATGAAGTTTAAAGCAAAGATTTTGTTTATTATTTATGTATCTATAGTGTGTGTGTGTGTGTGTGTGTGTGTGTGTGTTAAATTACCATAATTTTGACGGAAATCTAACATCAATTAAAACAATTATTTTCTTCTCAAACGTGTGAAAATTGATGTTTAATTTGAACTCATTGTTTCTCTCTGATATCTGAGAGGTTTGGGTTCGATTCTTCCAGAGACACTTTTTAATTTGAGGAGTATCCCAGCGAATCTTTGCGTTTGCGAAGCAAAGACTTCAGTATTTGAGTTATAAATGCTCATAGCAAGAGCTCTTTAATGTTTCCTTGAAGTTCACGTAAGATTAGCCAAATAATTTTGGTAAAAAGAGTACTTACCCCATCAGCATCGACTGCCTTCACCGTCACCAAAGGGGTGCCCACAGGGAGGTTTTCGGCTACCCTCTTGTAGTGGGCTTTCGTCAGGTACTCGGGGCTGTTGTCATTGATGTCCACGAGTCTCAGATTGACCCACGCGCTGTCAATGTGATACTTATCTTGCCAACCGTCGACGCCCTAAGAAACGGTTGGCATAAATAAATAAGCTTAGCAGTAACGAGAAATGCAATAACCAAAGACTGATCATCAGTAAAGTCTAAAGTAATAAGAGAGAAAAGAATAAATGTGAAGATAAATAATAATAAAAAAATAGCAAATAATAGTTAAAGAAAAAAAAATACGCAGAAAACAAAGAAAGACTTCCTCAACCTTCTGTACATAAAAATATTATCTTCTATTTTTCTCAAATCACTCAAAAAAAGAAGATTTAAAGGCAATTTCTTCTTTCTAAAGAAGTGATGTATTATTAAAAGACGTTATTGTATCATCTGCCAAGAAGTTTTGATACCCTAAAGAAGGTAAAACTTCTCCTAAAACTCAACATCAAAAAGAAGCTATAAGTTCTAAATGTAAAAGGTTTAATTTTGTGTGTAATGTACTAAAGTGGGTTCGAAAAGTGTCTATGTCCAATGGGAAAGACGTTAAAACTCATTACCCGATGGGAAGTACATTTATTTCTGGAACTACAGGGTGGGCCGTAAGTTTCCATACATAGGAAAAATTAAACGTTTGTTTTTATGTTTCAGATACCCTAAGAATATGCGTTTGACGTAAGATCTTGTTTACTGATGAAGCAAATTTTTACGTCAATGGAGAGGTTAATCGGCAAAACATACGTTATTGGAGTAATGCTAACCCTAACTGGCTGAGTCCGACGAAGATGCAAGGTGCCGGTAAAGTGATGGTGTGGGGATATGGGGTGACAGAATTATTGGACCAATTTTTGTCAGTGGAAATCTTAATGCCGAAAGGTATCTTAACATGTTGCAAGAAGAGATTTTCCATCCCTGCTAAACGAGGAAGGTAACTTCCCAGTTTACTTCCAGCAAGATGGAGCTCCACCTCATTATGGTCTTCACGTGCGTCGGTATTTGGATCAGCAGTTTCCGGATGCTTGGATTGGTCGGCGTGGTGGTCCTGTGGAGTGGCCTCCCAGATCCCCAGATCTCACCCCCCTTGATTTCTATCTTTGGGGGCACTTGAAGGCCATGGTGTATCAGGAAAAGATACGAGACATAAATCATCTAAAGGAACGTATCACCAACGCCATTACAAGCATAACGTCAACTGTGCTAATGCGTGTTCATCAACAGTGGGGAACACGTATTGAAATGTGTTTTCAAAACAATGGCAACCATGTAGAGCATATTATATAAATAAAAATGGTTGTCCATAAAAAAATGTTTATTTTTCCTATGTATGGAAACTTACGGCCCACCCTGTATATCATAAATGTTAAAAAATGTCCCCCATTACGTTAATGTAATTAATCACTTAATTATTAAAGTAATTATAATTAACTAATTATATAATTAAGTAATTATATAATTAGTGTAAATCCCATTAGGAAGAGGCTTCTCAGACTTCTATTGACTTCTCTGACTTTTCTTGATTTTTGTAGACTTTTCGGGCTTACTCACGCTGAGTAAATATGATTGCGAAAATGTATTTGCTACAATTAGCGAATTAAGTTCGACCACAAATATAAAATTTCTTAAAAGCATGAAAAAATTACTAATTGGTATTACTCTGTTTTCTTTGGACATATTTTTTTGTTTTGCCCATAAACAAAATCTAAAAACTATAACTCAATAATGTTTAAAGTTTTCAGTTTGGGTTTCTAGGTGAACTTTTTACCTAAAATGTGTTTTAAATCCATTTATGAGCAATACTGAGTCGTAATTAATATATTAAAGCAGATAGATCAATTAAATAAGCTTATTTACATATTATAAAGGAGAGGCCCTTGTCTCAATATACATTTGATGGACAACAACAATGAAAGCAATGCTTGTTTATTAAAATTATTTTGAATGCGTTTGAAGGCTGTAAATCTAAATAAATAAAAGGACGTCATTGCACCACACCAAAACCTGGAGAGTACGTGAAGAAAAGGTTCCTCATCTGACTCATTATGTATTCCATGCATCTAAAATACAACAACCCACGACTGTTTTCGTGACACGCGACGTAAATACATTCACGAACCAAATACAGGATGGGTCATAAGTCGTTTTAACGAAAATCACTTCGGTAAAGCGACTTATGGCCCACCCTGTATATTAGTGGTGTGTGTGTGTGTGTGTGTGTGTGTGTGTGTAAGTACATTAAATTCAATATTATAACGTTCCATAATTGTAAAAATAGTTTCGTGAAAACCTTGTTTTTTGAGACTAATTTTTGCCCTCACGAACATTTTCAATTAAAACCTTTTTAATGCCATCCCCCCCTCAATTCCCTCAAACCCCTCAACCCACCACTTATTCAGATCATCAAATAAAATAGAAAAAAATAGAAAGGGTCGTTAATTACATTATTACTTCCATTTTTGAGTTTTTCTATTTTTAATAACACGGAAAAAACAAAAGTTCCATTTCGATCGATAGTGAAGAAAAAATAAGCAATTTATGAGAAATTTGACAAGACTATTTTCTCTTAATTGATATCCAAATTTCACCTCGAGTCATTAAGAATTATTCGCCAACACCGTAACTCAGTTTGTAACGCCTTTCCCTATGAGCGAAGCGAAGATATTTTGAGATCGGGTGTTTCTACTTCAGATGGTGTTGGTATTAATAATTTGTGGTATTAATTAATAATAAGTGCTCAGACCAGATACATTAGTCTGGTCTGAGAAATTATTAGTATTATCAGTAGTAGTAGTAGAGTAGTAGTAGTAGTAGTAGTAGTAGTAGTAGAAGTAGTAATAGTATTATCGCGAGATGTTGATTTTAGTGTAATTATTCAGGGAACAAAAGTGTTTCCTGAGCAAAGCAAGTTTGAGAGACGGGATATTGTAACTTACCATATCACAGACTTGAATCTGAAATCTAAATCCATTTCTGTGATTGG
>JAJOZX010009848.1:112500-127500 GCA_023014485.1 Bathynomus jamesi | reverse complement strand
TGAATTAAAACTCTTCCGATAGATTCCGGACGACGACCTAATTTCTCAGTTATTTATTATTATTTTCATTATTATTATCATCATTATCATTATTATTATCATTATTATCATCATTATTATTATTATTATTATTATTATTATTATTATTATTATTATTATTATTTGTTGGTTTTTTGGAGAAAAGTCAAATTTTTTTTTTTGTTATGGTCTCATTACGCAAATGAATTCGATACAGTGAATGACCTTTCACGTTTCTTAAAGAGACCACCTCTCGACATCGAAGTCACTTAGTATTTTGTAAGTAGAGAAATATCATTTTTAGAGGTTTCCTATTTACAGGGGTATTTTGACGCGCGTAAATTGTTTGGAGGAGGGAGAGATTCAGATTGAGGCTCTCTTCTTCCTCTAGGGGGTGGGGGGTGGGTTTGGGAGGGGGGACCTTTTAGTAGGCATTCGCCCTTGGCCCGTACTTCCTGCATAATTGTTTTTTATGACAGTTGCTTATATTTCGATATTATTTCGAGTTTTGTGGATTCGTTCAGATCTCTTCGCTCACATGACACAAAACTCCCCAAAAGAGGTTAAAGGAATGACTTGACCTAACCGGGATGCTACGGGTGTCTTCTAAGAGTGAAGCGAAATTTCATGACGATGATAAAAATAAGTAAATGAAAATTCAAAACTTACTGGAGACACGAAACTTCAGATCAAATAAAACATTCGCGATTTGTACGTCCATACGGAAACTATATACGCTCAGTTTGAATTTATGTGGTGTTGGGGGATGGAGAAGGAGGGAGGAGGGGAACGGGTGTTGAACAGTAGGGGACGAAAATCCTCCGGGGTATCGCGAGAGAAAAACAGATAACACTGGGGTGCCTTGTGGCAGAAAAGGCTATAAACTACATTTCTAGATAATAAATAATGATTTAGAGTTTATATGATTAATAAAAATTAATAGTTAATAGCTTACTCTGTACTGGAAGTCATTGATGACGTCGGGATCTATAACATTCAAAGTAGCTAAAACCCGATTCAGAGGTAGCTCCTCTTCGATATCCAAATGCCATTCGTTTCTCGAGAACTTTGGTGGGACGTCGTTTTCATCTGAAATGCTCACGAGAACAGTGCCAGTGCCTGGTGGAGAGTGCATTAACAACATTACTTTTTAAGAACAAAAATGCTACATGGGTTTTTGCATGTCGTAAAATAGAAATTAAAAAAGAACATACTAAAAGGCCATATGAATTACTTCTGTATTTAAACTCTGGTTTCAGATTCCGTAGATTTATTATACAATTTCAGTCACATAATTTTATTATTATTATACACACACACACACACACACACACACACACACACACACACACACACACACACACACACACACACACACACCAAACATTTTGACTCAGCTAAAAAGTATTTAGTCTGTAACGGTCTTTATTCGTCTATATTAGTGAACATTACTTTGCAAAACTGAAAAGAGACAACGTTTCGATCCAGTCACCTTTTAAACCTCCTCCATCAGTGGCCACAACTTGGATGGCGTAACTGTTCGTCTTCTCCCTGTCGAGGCAGCAAAGAGCCGTTTCGACCCTTCCACTCTGACTGTCGATAGCAAACATCGGTTTTCCGGAGTCCTCGTCAACGACGTTCTTCTCGAGCGAGTAAACGATGTTAGCGTTCGAACCTTCGGTTGGATCGTCGTTGTCCAAAGCACGGACCGTCGTCACCAGCGTACCTTCGAACAAGATGAAACAAGGGTATATAATTGTGCCCATGTACCATCTCACACACAGGGCTAAATATAACTCTATAAGAAACCCAATAAAATTACTTGCTGTAGCAAATCCTTTGGTATGGATTATAGCACGTCGTCGTGTCAAAAGATCACGAATAACGTCGACATTTTTCACACGCGCCTTCTCATTATGAAAATTATGATATAAATTATGGTATAATTATGGTATAAATTATGATCTAATTATGATATAAATTATGATATAATTGTGATATAAATTATGGTATAATTATGGTATAATTATACCATAATTATGGTATAATTATGGTATAAATTATGCTATATTATGGAATGTTCTCGGTTTGACTGCTAACGGAAAAAACAAAAAGCTGTTTTTATTTGGTTAATGTTTATTACAGTTCAGAATAATACATTTTAGTTTTGAGAAATGAAAAATAGGATCAAGAAAATAATGTTCAAAGTGGAAAAAAATAACCTAAAAAATAAGACATTACTAGCAGAAGCCCGTGGTAAAAATACCAGGCTTAAACAGTCAGCAGGGGCAACCTACGAGGAAAATTATTGAATGCCCGGTTAGGTTAATTGAATGCCCGGTTAGGTCAACTGTACGCCCTTGACGATTGGTTAGGTTAAGTCGCGATATTTTCGTTAAAACTAACGAAAATATCACGACTTAACCAATCGTCAAGGGCGTGCAGTTGACCTAACCGGGCATTCATTTAACTATATTAAAACGTTCAGTGATTTTAGAAACTTAAAACGTATAATTTAGGGTGGTCCATAATTTCACTTTTTAAAATTTTTAATGGTCCAACATGCTAATGTTATGGGCATTGGTGCAAGAAACAACCTGGTTTGGTTACCAGTTTTTGGAGTTCCGGTAATATCAGACCCCCCCCCCCCCCCCAATTTACATTGCATAGTAAAAAACTGAGTAAAAATGACATCTTTTAAGCATTTTTTTAAGATTAATCATATTTAATCTTAAATAAAAGCATACATATTGCATATCAATTTATTCAGAAATCAACTTTGCACATTTTGGTGTATAAATTGATTATTTATTCGTAATAGTATACTTAGAAATGTTCTATAACAGCTGATTAAGCCAATATTTTATGTGTTTTTCAGATATCCAATGATGTGTATAGTATATGATGCATTTTTCACTTGGTTGATTCTAATCTTATTTTAAATGAATATCATGGCTACTCCTAAGAAATTAAATATAAAGTTAAGAAAAAGCAGTTATGATCCAATTATTGGTAATCTTAAAGATGAACTGATTCCTACGGGACTATTCCAGCTACCATCCCAATCAGATGCACTTCAGCGTTTCTATCATTTAAGAAGAAGTGATATGGTTATGAACAATAAAGAAGAGGCTGCAACAGTTGT
Organism: Bathynomus jamesi; assembly: GCA_023014485.1. Classification (NCBI taxonomy): domain Eukaryota; kingdom Metazoa; phylum Arthropoda; class Malacostraca; order Isopoda; family Cirolanidae; genus Bathynomus; species Bathynomus jamesi. The sequence continues at coordinate 124,337 of JAJOZX010009848.1, read as the reverse complement.
ACTTAATAAAGTTAAAAAATTCTGGCACTTAGCTGGCATTAAAACGCAAGATATTTCCAAAAGCAGAAGACCAAAAGAAAAGATTCTGACTTTAGTTAATGAGTATGAAACACTGAAAAAACACAAAAACAGGAATACTTTCGAAGATAAAAAGGATATTTTTTGTAAAAAATTAGATATGCTATTGGATATATCGGCAGCAGATGCTCTTGAAACAATAATGAAAGACAGAATGAGAACAACAAGAAACAAAAGCAAAGATATAAAATTCCTTGAAGATCAAAGAACTATTCGGAATATGTACGTCTTCAGCCTTGATAAGTCTTATGTAACTCGGACAGAAAGACGAAACCAAAGAATTCGACACGACGTAGAGAGAAAAGAAAAACTCTTAGCAGACATGGATGCAGGACCCAGTGGTGAACAAATCAATATCTCACCTGATGATGACATTCCTATAGATAATGATGAATCAAGCAATGAATCAAATGATTCCGACTTTCAACCTTCGGCTCAAAGAAATCATTGAATATAAAAATTATGATCACGATGTAGCATCCAGTGCTCTTAAGGGATTAAATGGTCAGCTATGGTAACTGACTGAGGAACTAGTACCACTTGTTTTGTTTTCCTGGCAAATTTCAGATGCAGAAAAAAGTCTGATTGCAAAGTCAATGAAGAAAGTCTGTCAAATCAACCCGCAACACCCTCCTCCCAAAGGTCAGCCAATCTTACCTAAGCTAACAAATACAACTAAGCTGTGTCAGTTAGTTGGTAAGGGTTCTTCAATTGTTTTCCAATGCTTGGGTACTAGTGGTGACTGGCTAAATGAACCTGTTACTTCTTGGAAAAATTGCAAATCTTTCCAAGTTATGGAGAAGTTTTTCAAAAATATGAAAGTTGTGAATGATCCTGCCGAGAGAGCAATCAAGCTGATTGAAGATTTCAAAGACAGAATTGTTAATGATGAATCACAAAAACAATTTCTGGTAAAAGTTATAGAACAACATCGACGCCTTCTTCCAGACTTCAAGAAAAAATCTTTGGCTGAAATGTATAATTATGTTAAGTGAGCGTTTACTGTGTAATGTTATGCGGAAGTATTTATCTTTTTAATTAAACTTTGGTATAATTTTTTAATCATTGTAAAAGGAATTAATTTTTGTTTAAAAATAAATGCAAAAAAAAAAAAAACGATGGGGACCTGGAATCAGGTTTGTTCCCACTCGAAATATACTGTAGCTGGCTCGATAAGCTGGTCTAATTTCGAGCCCATCGCCGCGAAGCTGCCTGGGATGATGCTTCAGGGTGGCGGTAACACCCCTAGAATATATAATTAATTAAAATAATATATTATTACCAAGAAAAAATAATATAGTCATATGTTTATTCACAGAGAAGCGGAAAAACTTTCGTTTTCTCAGTCAAATTTTTAGGTCCATATAAATTGGGGGGGGGGGGCTGATATTACCGGAACTCCAAAAACTGGTAACCATGTTGTTTCTTGCACCAATGCCCACAACATTAGCCCGTTGGACCATTAAAAATTTTAAAAAGTGAAATTATGGACCACCCTAGCGTATATGACGCGTTCGGTGGAGAAGGGGCGAACGCCACAAAATTCGAAAAATGAGTTTTTTGTCGTATAATTATCCTTTAAAACCTTTGCTTTACCTATGCAAAAAATTAGATGTTAGTCTGCACTCTTTCATGGTAAAATTTAGGTTTTAATGTATCTCAGAGAAATTCACTCCGCATCATTGATTCACATTGAACACATCTATCTACTTTCTGGTCACTCGACAATGCCCTGTGATGCTCAATTTGGCCAAATTGAACAAAATATAAAAAATAATTACAGCAATATTATTTACACCAAAAAAGATTATGTTACGGCCATAACTACAGCCGTTTCGCAGCGCTTTCTAGTTGTAGAAATGAAACAGGCTGATTTTCTCGATTTTGACGTCCTAAAAACGTGCATTGTCATTAGGAAATCAACAACAACTAAATTTACAGATGCAAGAAAGTTAATATTTGACTTTCAACACAAAGAAGGCTACGTAATATCTACTGCATACCGCACAACCCCAGATAATAGCCATCCCGTCAGACTGCAGAAAGGGAAAAAATCCTACAGTGTCAGTTTATTCAATCTAGCCCAGCAGACACTGCAACCAAAGTATTCCCAATTGCTGCCAATAACTAAGGAAAAAATAAAAGATCTCAAAGAATTATCAGACCTAATGCCTGCAACTGCAGTGAACTATTATACAAGATTGTTAAAGGAACTGGAAGAAACCGAAACAGTTGAAGCAGGTAATACAACATTCGACGAAGAGGACCAAATAATGGATTACACCAGTTAACATCAGAAGCTATCACTAAATAATATTGTAAAATTTCTTGGCGTTTTTATATCGACATATTACACAACAATATTTTACTCAAATATGTGTTCAAATTCATACAACATTTCAATAAACCGGAAAAATACAAAGGTTTAAAGTTTACAAACTTTAACTGCATTTTGTGGCATAATTCGAAAATGTTGCGTTCGCCCCTTCTCCACCGAACGCGTCATATGATGTTATTAACCTTAACTGGATAAAATTCCTTCAGGACAGGACTTAAGCCTTTCATGAGAGAAATATAAAACGTAGCCACAAATTTCTCAAAATCTTAAGGAAAAATATTTACGTTATTGTGAAAGTCTTCCTTTATTAACCTCCAAAATGTGACGTAATAAAAAGATGTGGCAAACATTTGATAGAGGTTAAAAAATGAATTATAAAAGGTTAAAAGTTAATTAACATATCATTATTTCTATAAAAAGACCGATGGATTTTTTTTTTTACTTCTGGTCCAAGTAATTTAGTTAAAGGTTTTATACTTTAGTCTTAATGTATTGATGTCTCACTATCCAGCAAATAATTACAAATAAACCAAAGTGATCGTTCACTGGACCCAATTATTTTTTTTCTTAAGGTACAAGCCGCGCCTTCGGCTCCCTACCCTACGGGTAGGGCTTGTAATCACTTCGTGATCTTTAACGCCACTCATCTTGATAGATCCTATCGTAACGGGCGACTGAACGAGAGACATTAGCTCCACCCACTTTACGCGAGTCGGCCAATCATAACAGGCGAAAGAGATATTTGTTACTCCGCTCAACTCCGCTCAAAACCGCGCAAAGTATTTTAAAGTTATAGATATATTAATGGGCTGTTTATAGTAGATGATCCGTAACTGAAATTCGGTTACGAGTTTTATCCTATTTTTAATTGGTTTAATCGGAAAATTTAGCGATCGAAGTCGGGTTTAAAAACTGTCAAAAAAAATTCATGCGTCCTAGTAGGTAGGTAAGTTATTCACTCACTTATCCATTCACCCATTCATTTCATTCATCCAGACACGTATTCATCTCAGTAATCTATTCCTTCATGTCTGCTCAGTAGCATATCGTAGGAGGTAGGGGAGGCCTGGGGAGCCTTGAGATGGCAAGTGAATTTTGATTACGGGAATACTTTTTAAGCAAAAAAAACCACTTTAAGGTTTGCTTTTCAAACGTGTTGGTTGGTTGTAATTAATTGCGTGTTTCTCTATTACAAAACAAAATTTTGATTAAAGCTTATTTCGTTTTGGGAACATGTTTTAGAATAATGTTTCCAAACAGGGTGTCGCAAAATTTTATGAAAATCACGAAAATAAGTAATTCAAAATTAAATGTGGAAATTTAAAATGAAACAAAACATTCACGATTTATTCCGTCCAGTCCGTACGGAAACTATCCTCAGTGTGAAGTTACGTAGTGTATGTTCGGGGTGGGGGGGTGAAGGGAGAACTGCATGTCGAACAGGAGCTCATGAAAATCTTCCTCCGAGGTGCCGCGAAAGCAGAACAGATGGTACTGGGGTGCCTTGAGTCAGAAAAAGTTGTGAACCAACGTTCTAAAACGCTTGTTTTATCGTCTTAACTAAACTGTCTTAGTGGAAATGGTTGTCCGCTGTCCATTTATGAACTTTAAAAAGACTTTGTTGAAATATTTTGCGAAACACTTAAATATATTTTCATAAATGGAACAAAACACAAAATGTAATTCTATTTCAGTCACACAAAAAGCAAACACGAAACTGTGACGTAAACAGCAATTTTTAGCATTCGATAATCTCTATACACAGAACTGAAAAGAGACAGTTTTTCGCTCCTCCTTGTCAGTTTTATTTCGTTAAAATATTTTTCTTTCTTTCTTCTTAAGTCTTTAGTGGAGTCTTTGACTTTTTATCGATAAGTTAGAACACAGTTTAGGATTACAACCAAAGTCTCCTTTATAGAAAACTGCATTCACTTTTGTGAGAGCCGAAAAAGAAAGACGGCTGGTCGACAAATTTGAGAAATTACGTTGAACCATCGATGTTTTTGAGTTTCGTATCCAACCGCCGCGCCGACCCACCCACTTTCCCTAATAGGTCAAAATCTGTGAAGTTGCATTAAAATTTAATCGCCTCATAAGCCATTTGTCGGTGTTAATTTCTCTGTAACTCAAAATTTTTGTTCCAATCTTCTATGTAAAATTTTTTTACGAGATTTCATGTTATCGTGGAGTGACTAGATAAAGGTAGACTTTGATATTAATGAACAGTGCACAGGAGACATTTACTCCAACACATTTTAATTCTTTTCAACTGTGTATATATGTATGTATGTATGTATGTATGTATATGTTTTAAAGGTAAGCTTATCCGATGGGATGAGTTGCGCGCTTCGAAATCATCGCGCGGAACCTTTATAAGGTTGTAAGGTAAGGTATATATATATATACAGTATATATTTGTATTGCTGTCGAAATATAACAAACCATTTTCAAGTGGCAATTAAATATTGGTTAACTGAAGCATTAAAAAGCCGTCATATTAAAGATATATATATATATATATATATATATATATATATATATATATATATATATATATATATATATATATATTAGGGTGGCCCTTAGTTGTATGTGATTTTCTGAAATGAAATATTTTTCATCTCCCAACCTCCAAAGTTGTTCTAATCCATGTAAAAATGCTCTGTGTAAACTTTCAGCTCAATCAGACAATATTAAGATGGCCCCCAAAGGCCCTAAAGTTTCAGATTTTAACAATATTGATATTTTTTCATATAAAACCGTTTTTATCTTCTTTACAGTTTTATTCAAAAGAAATATAGAATATGATCGAAAGAGAATTCAATTTACAATAAATTTAGTTATAACCATTATTTACTTAAAACCAAAATTGGACGAGATATTCACGGAAATTGAAAAGTATCATAAGTGCGTAAAAAAACCGCTTCTGGAAGGTTCTAGAAAGTTCTGCGCCTGCGGCCTATATAAGCGGCGTAATTATTTGTTGTAAATAAAATTCACTTTCGATTATGCTTTGTGATTATTTTCCAAACAAAGTTTGCAATGAATTATAAAGGTTTTATATTAGAAATACCAATTATCGGTGAATTTTGAAACTTTAGGGCCTTTGGGGGCCACCTTAATATAGCCCAATTGAGCTGAAATTTTGCACAGAGCAATTTTTTATATATTGGAAGAAGATTAGGGGTTGGGAGCAAGTAATTTCAAAAGTTGAAAAATAAGGGGCCCCCTAATATATATATATATATACACGCTAGGAGGAGTGTATTAAAAGTTTAAATATGTATTAAACCATAAATAGAACTTTAATGGGAGAGTTTTGGTCCAATTATCCCCCAACTAATTTCTTCAAAAGACTGAAGTAATTGAATTTGTGGTCTAAACGTAGAATGTCGTAAGGAAATAAAGCAATTATGATCGTCATAATAAAACATCGCTATTGAATTGAGGTCACATATACCGAGTTCATATATATATATATATATATATATATATACACCCACGAAGGTTATTTTTTAAATTTAAAAAACAGGTTATTTTGTGATATCTGATATTTAATTTGTAAAACTTTAGTTGCAAATAATATTGAAAAGAATAAAAATTATATCAGTATTTACTATGCGTTTATTTTCTTTTATATTTATTATTGGTGATGTTTGATTGTAGGATTAGAAGCTCCGGTTTATTATCAGCTGAAGAAAGTACTTTCAAATTTTTGTGATCCACAAATGATTAATGCAAAAAACTTCACTTTTTCTACGTGAAGGTCAAAATATGAAAATAAAAACCCACTCTAATAGACAGAGTTCATTTCCACAACAGTTTCGACGCCCACTGGCATCCTCCTCGGGTGGATACAGAAACACCCGAGGAGGATGCCAGTGGACGTCGAAACTGTTGTGGAAATAAACTCTGTCTATTAGAGTGGGTTTTTATTTCCACAAATGATTGTTTGCAAAATGTAATAACATCTCAATAACTCGATAAAGGGAAAATGATAGTTGATGACACACGTCTAATTACGGTTGACACTTATCGCTCGAAGATTACGTAGCATTGTACCCGTACAAAAATGGGTATTATTATGAATTTGGGTATGTTTAAATTTCACATAGAATAAATTATGTGTTTGAATATAATATGTGTTGAAATATTATTTTTATAATATCACATAATTACCCTGTGCTTATTTACAAACGCATTATCTTCGAGGGATACATGCCTAGTGTCCTAAGTACTAGTTAAGCCTGCGGTAGGAAGTTGAGCGAGCAATGGCGGGAAAGAAGAGTTTACAATAGATCTTGCGCCAAAGCGAAGCAGCCAAATTTTTAAAACCAAAACCTGGTGAGACGCCTAATTTAAACTTTGCTACGACTTCGCTGTTGCTACTTGGGGAATCGTATGGAAGAACAAAGAAAGTAAAAAGACTTAAATTTTTTTTCAATTGTGTAGTAATGCTTAGTTAAGAATATTAAATTTTGTTTAATTAAATAAGATAATGTTTAATGTAAATCATTTACTAATAATTATGAAATTAATTGTTTAAAATGGGTAGGGTTGGTAATACTGAATAGGCCCAGAGAGTGGACTACCCTATAACGGTTTTCAGTCTTGAGGCGGACGCGATACGCGTTAGATTTAGAACCATGTGATCTTAAAGTCAAATTGTTTTGTGTTCCTCTCCGACCTAGATTATTATATATAAATGTCATACTCGCATATCCCCTAATTAACTAAACCATTTTCGAAATTAATAAAACGTAATAAGTGTTAATAAATAGTATTAATTAATATCCCCCTTCCCCATTGGCTTTATAACGGTCTTTTAGAGTCAGAACTCGGCGTGGCTACCGGAAACTATACGAAGAAAGTGATAAATGAAGCAAAGAGCCGATAGAGAATAAATAGAGATAATAATAAAGTAGGAAGAAGCGTAAATAAATAATGAAGATAATAAATAATAAAACGTAGTCACTACAATTGGTTACAGGAAAATAGGAAATTTAAGAATTAAAATGCTGAACAGAAAGTAAATTTCCAAGATCCAGTTTCCCACGTCCATGAAAATAATTGCAGATTTAGACAAGTGAAGAATTAGTAGAAAAATTGAAGGCTAAAATGAGTTCCTACACATTAAAATACCTTATTTTTATACTACAAAAGGCTTGATGAGTAACAACCTATGATTTTGACCTTTGACCTTTGAGCGATGAAAATTTTATATGTCACAAATAAGAACATTAATTACACACACAGGTCATCGCAACGTGAACGTGTGCGTAACGACATTAGTAGTGTCGCCACAGTTTCAGACATTTTCTGTAATGAAAAACATTAAATATCATGAATGAAGCTTAATTACAAGGTTAAGCAAGATTATTTAAGTTGTATGGTGTCTCCCTCAAATGAAAATATGAAAATGTCGAGGTTTTGTAGGGTAACCAAGTGTGTGTGTATGTGTTTGACGAAAAACAGTGAAGGTAACACTAAATTATCAATTATTAGTAAAGTTAAATGGAGTTGCTTACCTTCCGGTCGGTTTTCAGAAACAACGTTTCGATAACTTCTTCGGGGAAAAACGGTGCGTTGTCGTTAACGTCTTTAACGTTAACAACGACGGTCGTTGATGATTCGAACTGTCCGTCAGAAGCTATGACGTTGAACTGCCACTGAGATCGACCGTACGGAGGGTCCCGATCTAACGGCTGAGGAAAAATATGGCGCATATTCTTATATAGAAATGTAGACGTATTGTGGGTATTATTTGTAGGTACTCGATAAGAAGGTTGTTGTGTAGAGGAGGAGGAGGGGAAGCCAGAACCCGTGGGTCAAGGGTTAACAACGTTTCTCTGTAAGCGAAGTAGATACTCAGCTCGGAGGTTCGACTCCCGACGGTACTGATAATAATAATCCAGGAATTAGAACAATGGGCCGCATAAGTTGGCCTAAGCGCTGTGCCAGTTTCTGGTTCCCCCCCCCTCTTCCCCCCCCCCATCACTGATTACATTAATGTCTCGTTTGAAATCCTGTAATCCAGAAATAAATATTTTAGAGGAAATTAAAAATGAATGTTTTGAAGCCAAATAATTCTTTAATATGGAAGTTGAATGGTCATTTTCTATAGAATTAAAGTTGTTGTTCTTGTTGTTCTTGCTGCTGTTTTAGCTCAAGTATTTGTTATTATCACGGAATTATTGAGTTTATATGATTAATTGATTTGTTTTGAAGAAATTCTGTTTCACAAAACCATAACTAATGAACTTCTCCAAACAAAAGTGTATAGTCTGAAGCACATAAAGTGTTTCTCACTCAAAATAAAGACTTTTAAATGTAGCACTTAAAATTTCTTTTTGAGGATGTATTCTAGGGGAAATTCCTGATGTATTCCAATAGACAAAATTATTCACCTCCCGGAAATCAGTGAGCGAAAACGACTGGTTTTGAAACGTTGTGTAAAGCCTATGATAGAATTTTCATCCTCTTGGAAACTAGCTGTGTCTTTCTAGCTGTCTTTCTAGCTGTGTCTTTCTAGCTGTGTCTTTCTAGCTGTGTCTTTCTAGCTGTGCCTTTCTAGCTGTGTCTTTAAGTGTATTCGATAAATTAAATGACTGAAAATGTAAAATTTAACCCCCTTCCCAAAATCTAAGCAGCTTATAGGACGGAAGGGACCTATAGCTTTACGTGTGACGTTGGATCTCAGTAGTTGGATGGATGACCGTCCTTCGCATTCAGATGATGTAGGGACCCGTAGATGGTTCGGATACCACGTAAAGTTGTAGGTCCCCTTCGTCATATGACCTTTGTTTGGCCGTTACGAAGGAGTTTAAACGAAACCAAACATTATTATTATTCTGGTTAAATGTGGGCGTTGAAGAAATGACAGCTGAAAAGATAAGAAAGAGAAGCGAACAAAGAAATAGAGGGGCTGCAAGGGACTCCCCCCCAAAAGAAAAAATTAGCCTTAAATTTAAACCCAGCTTCACCTTCAGCAGGAAAATCTCTCCCGTGTTTCGGTCGATGTTAAAACGGTCCACTGTCGCCTCGTCATCGATTCCTCCGGACAACGAGTAGCTTAGCCGCCCCAACATACCTTCGTCGCCGTCCTCGGCCCATACCTGACAATTCATAAAATAATTAATAATAATAATAATAATAATAATAAAATATTAAATGTTTCGATAGCGCATTAAATTAAAAAAGACAGATACTCTTTTATCGTAAAGAATCTCTAAAAGAAAGACATTTTCCCCACCCGAAAATGTCTTTCCTTTATCGAAGAGAGATGATACTTGAAGAACTAAAAATGTAACCTTCTCTTACTCATTTTCCTGGCGACAAGGAGGTAATTTAATTACCGTCTCTTGTGGATACAGGGTCGGATCAGTCGGTGCAGTATCATGGATGTTAGAGGGAGGCTCCAGCTCTCTCTTAGAAATAAGCGCAACTGGCTGAAGAGACTCGTTCGTTGATAACACCGGAGAGCGAAAGCGTAATGGTGGGCCCTCAGTGTGGGTTCGTTCCTGCTTTAAACTAGGACCACCCTTTAACTAAAATTACCCCTCCCTTGGAAATGATGAGACGCGTCAGTTCACGCCTTTTGAGTGACATTCACGCTATAATCGCCTCTTTCCTCACCTTCAGAATAGCTTTTGGCAAGTGTCGGTCGTCTTCTTCCGTGATTTGCGTCTCGTACCTTTCTCTCTCGAACTTCGGAACGTGGTCGTTCGCGTCGAGAACTTCAATAAAAACTTGGGCCTCACTCGAGTCGTCTCGGAAGGACACTTGGACAACCAACGCATGCTGCCAAAGAATGATTGCAAATGGTCATGTACAGATGGTTGTAGGATATTACCAATGGTTCCAAAAGATGACAAAGTGTTCATAATGGTTAAAGCTGTTTACAGGTAGTTACAGGTAAGAACACAAAGATACTGTACAAATAATTAAAGAAGGTTCATGAGTTACTTACACAGGTGTCCATAAGTGTTCACAGAAGGTTACCGCTAGTTATGTATAAACAAATGTTCGCAGATATTTCATAATGATAACAGTTGAGAGCAATTAATGTGTAGCTACAATGGTTAATCACAAAGTCTACGAAACCATAATATATATTTTTCTCTAGAACACTTACTTACACTAAGGTATGCTTAACTAGGCTGACCATATTTCCTTGAGACAAAAACGGGACATTGGGATGGCAAAAAAGGGACGGGGGTTATGTAATATTCTGTATTCATGAAAAAGTAAGTACATAAACATATTGAGCTTACAATTATTCTTCAGTGACAGAACCCATACAGAACCCATAAAAAAAACGGTACGTATGGTCAGCCTATGCTTAACCCTTCTTCTACTAAGCCTACGTAAACTAACCATTCAGATGACTAGTTTTCTACCTTCTACGTTATCGTAGAAAGTCTGGCCGATATTCAAATTGGAGATTTTGAGACTACTGAGCTAATATGTTAATAATGATCTCCCAAACTGATTACAAGATGGTACAAAGCTGGTAAAAAGCGATTCTACTCAAATTCTACAATTTGAGAATAATGAAAGAAATATAGAGAGAAAAAAAACTTTGGTTAAATATATAAAAATCAATTTGATTTTTACGTAATTTCAATACTTAGAAGTTTGTATATAAAAATACGTTAAAGCGAGCGCGTATATATAATACAGGGTGGGCCGTAAGTTTCCATACATAGGAAAAATAAACATTTTTTTATGGACAACCATTTTTATTTATATAATATGCTCTACATGGTTGCCATTGTTTTGAAAACACATTTCAATACGTGTTCCCCACTGTTGATGAACACGCATTAGCACAGTTGACGTTATGCTTGTAATGGCGTTGGTGATACGTTCCTTTAGATGATTTATGTCTCGTATCTTTTCCTGATACACCATGGCCTTCAAGTGCCCCCAAAGATAGAAATCAAGGGGGGTGAGATCTGGGGATCTGGGAGGCCACTCCACAGGACCACGCCGACCAATCCAAGCATCCGGAAACTACTGCTGATCCAAATACCGACGCACGTGAAGACCATAATGAGGTGGAGCTCCATCTTGCTGGAAGTAAACTGGGAAGTTACCTTCCTCGTTTAGCAGGGATGGGAAAATCCCTTCTTGCAACATGTTAAGATACCTTTCGGCATTAAGATTTCCACTGACAAAAATTGGTCCAATAATTCTGTCACCCCATATCCCGGCCCACACCATCACTTTACCGGCACCTTGCATCTTCGTCGGACTCAGCCAGTTAGGGTTAGCATTACTCCAATAACGTATGTTTTGCCGATTAACCTCTCCATTGACGTAAAAATTTGCTTCATCAGTAAACAAGATCTTACGTCAAACGCATATTCTTAGGGTATCTGAAACATAAAAACAAACGTTTAATTTTTCCTATGTATGG
>JAJOZX010009848.1:60000-110000 GCA_023014485.1 Bathynomus jamesi | reverse complement strand
GCAGCGCTTCGAAAATGGAGATGAATTTCTGCACAGCATATTGACAGGAGACGAGACGTGGGTCCACCATTATGACTCTGAAAATAAACAGCAATGCATGGAATATCGGCACAAAAATTCACAGCAACCAAAAATATTCAAAGTTCAAAAATCGGCTGGAAAAGTGATGATGACTGTTTTTGGGATACCAATGGTGTTATTCTCGAAGACTTTACGGAAAGAGGGACAACAATCAACTCCACACGTTATATTGAAATTCTGGAAAAGTTGTAAAAACGGATCAGGAGGGTTAGCACCCACAAAAACGCAGTCATTGTTCACCATGACAACGCACGGCCTCACACCAGTGTTCAAACGCGAGACGCAATTGAGGATCTGCAATTCACCGTCTTGCCGCATCCACCATATAGCCCTGATTTAGCACTATGCGATTTTCATCTCTTTCCTAAACTTTAAGAACATCTCCGTGGAAATCGGTACTAGTCTGACGAAGAAGTTAAGGCCGCTGTGAAATTTTGGTTTCGTAGTCAAAGCTCCGAGTTTTACGGGGTGGGATAGCTTTCAAAAAGTCATATATCGTTGGCGTAAATGTATCTCGGTCGAGGGTGATTTTATAGAAAAGTAAATGTATCGTTTTGAAGAATAAACTCTAAAGGTAGATAGAAAATAGATTGGTCAATTGACTGGTAATCACGTGACTTCACTAAAGAAATTTCCTGTGAAGATGATGGTATATTCAACATCTATTGTCATTCTTTAGGGTATCTGTATTAGGGTATGAAATGAAAATTATATATATATATATATTGCAGATGTATCATTGCAGATACATATTTAACCAGATAATTATAAATTGTTAACTAGCGCAGAAAGTGCACTAATTGTTAAGTAATAAAATGGGAGCTCTGTGCTTGCATATACTGTACTATCTTTCATACGGACTATAGTGTACCAATAAACCTTTTCATTTTCATCAAAATTTCAAACATCATTTAGATTTTGAAAATAATTTTTTTTTTATCATCAATCGTTGTTAAAAGTGTTCTTTGTACGTCTTTCTTCGTTCAACGTCGCTCCATCGAAATTCGTTTTAGAAAAGGGATACGAGTCATGGAATTAAAGGTACAATATTAATTCAATAAAATTCAAGATACTTCTCTTCCAACTCAAATTCATCGAAGATCGAAGAGGAGAAAAATTTTATTGCATTCACCGTACGAAGATTTGTCATACATGAAACTAGAATTGACAACGTCCGATTTCTAAATCAGTTTCCATTTTTCTCCGCTGAAGATACGCCAAGACCATTCGAAACTTTATTAAAAACCCGAGACGGGGAACAGCAGCAGCGTCTACGAGATCGATTTCAAGTTTGTTCGGTTGTTGGGTTGCTATCCGCTACAGAATTTTATAATACAAGGTAAACTGTAGTCTGCATGACGAGAAAGTGTTTGAGTACACATACCTGATATATATATGTTACAGTTAAGATTGTGAAATTAGTGATTTCATGAAATCCCTGAAATTTCCAGTAATTTCGCGTAATTACTGTTTTACTCAGGGACTTCAGGAAGTTACTAACCTAACCTGAAGTCCCCTAGTAAATCGCTAGTTTCACAGTCTTAATGAAAATTTCAGGGATTTCATGAAATCACTAGTTTCACAATCTTAACTGTAATACACACACACACACACACACACCACACACACACATATATATTATTTAATATTTTTTAATTACTTTCATTATAACAAATATAAATTATATTATTAATCCCATTTAATTTTTTAGCATTAATGTCCGTGAAATTGTTAAGAAATGTAAAGTTTTTTCCTGATGTTTTCAGATTGCTTATCCACGAATGTAATTTTGTCGTTTTTTCCCCTCAGTTTAGGGAATTTCTCATTATGCGAATTCCCCTCATTGACTTATTATTAAATTCATTTGTTGATATTAATTGATAAAGTTTGGGAAATAATTGTGTACTTATAATGAGATTCCAGATCCATAACATTGAAAATAAAGATGAGGTAATGACATTTCGATAAGACTGTATTAAGTATGTAGAAAAATTGTATGCCAAATCTGGTATATAGAATACATCGAAGTATCTGTATTATATGTCCAGAGAAGAAGATAAGTATACAATTGTATACGGTAAGAGAAGAGAGCGTAGCAAGCTGTTGGAGGAACGAGGGAATGTTGAATATGAGAGAGAGAGAGAGAGAGAGAGAGAGAGAGAGAGAGAGAGAGAGAGAATGAAAAAAATCATAACAGAAGATGGTATAAAACATATTCAGGTGGACGAACGAATAAGGAATGTAAAAATATTGGACATGTTTATCACAAGAACGATAGCAATGATAGATTTAGGCATAATTATTGATACGAATATAATGATAGATACATTGATCGATATAATAATAATACACATAATCTTACGAGGTATTACACTGAAGATAGATAGATATTGGAGAGAAAGATCCTATACACTAAAAACACTAATTCACTCGAGCTTAACGCTCAGTTCATTGTCGATACTGCTCATAAATTTAATTACACAAATACAAATATTTGAAATTAGTGTTAATAATTGTTAATATCTTTTATTACCAACATTATCCTATTTACATCAGTACTTTCATTCAACTTAGGTAGAATGATTTAGATGTAATCACTGGTACATTATTGACAAATAAATCATTTTTAGAATGAAATTGGTGCTATGACACATTGGATGTAGTCTACATGTTAAAAATGTTATATACGTTTGGTCAACTTGTGAATGAATGAAAGTGAATCATGACATCAGTTTTTATAATAATAATAATAATAATAATAATAATAATGATAAAAACCCTACTCATTACGAAGTTAGTGATCAAGGGAGTTTTATTTAATTATAATTTGTAAAATATAATATTTTAATACACGTTTCACAATACGAAACAATTAGTCTAATTCATACTTCGGTTTATACACACTAAATATACAGGGTGTCCCATAAGTCCGGCATTATAGACTTATGGGACACCCTGTATAATAAATAAATAAATAAATAAACAAGTAAATACATATATTTTCAAAGTAAATAAATAAATAAATAAACAAGTAAATACATATATTTTCAAAGTAAATAAATAAATAAATAAACAAGTAAATACATATATTTTCAAAGTAAATAAATAAATAAACTTTCATTATGGATGTTTCAAAAACTTTTTTCATATTTTAGATCGAGCTGATTCTGTATAAATTAATTACCCCTGATAAAAGAAAAACATTTCGTATCTAAAGCGAATTTTAATACTTGCCTTTTATTTTCTTTATAAAAAATAATGAAAAACGTTTTCTTTTTTATGTTAAGTTGTTAATTATGTTTATTGTTAGCGTTTTCATGCTTTTGTAAGTTATAGTGTAATTATATACTGTAAGTGTATAGAAAATAGATTGGCCAATTAACTGGTAATCATGTGACTTCACTAAAGAAATATCCTACGTGAAGATTGATGGTATATTCAACATCTATTGTCATTCTTTAGGGTATCTGTATTAGGGTATCTTTAAGGTATCTGGCATTCAGATCTCAGGAACTTAGAAAAAAACGTTGTTCTCGAAACATTGAAGCGAGGTCGAGCCACAAGACACGAGCCACAAGGCACGAGCCACATGACATGTAATATTCTTTCTATTTTTCCTCTTTCCTATATATACATATACTGTAACGTTTACTTGTGACGGAATTAAAATTAATGAGTACATCCGATTTTAGTGCATTTTGTGATATTTATTGCGTATTTAATTGGTATTTAATTGCGTATTTAATCGGCTTTTTTTAATGAACTTTATTGCATTCATATAAATGTCGCATTGATACAAAATTAAAAATTATTTCCCACGAGCTACATTGCACCTGGGAGAATTTTAGGGTCAGGTAGAGATAATTCTTAAATCAGAATTACATGAAAATGAAGTCATGGTGACCTTGGATGTTGTCATGATTTCATTTTAGGTTCATTTTTTAACTTAAAAAAGTTATTTCCCACGAGCTACACCACGTGACCTGTTTTTTTTATATCAAATGGGTATAATTATTGTTTTTAGTGCTACTGTAGAAAGGGGTGAAAGATATGAAAGATATGAAAGATATGATTGTCATTATAAGAGATTTTGTAAACACTATGAATATAATTTGAAATTCAGTGTAAAATTCCGAATGTGATTGATCAGAAAGTAATGGCATTTAATCTCTTAAGTACACGTACACACACACACACATATATATATATATATATATATATATGTATTTTAACTGCAAACAACACAGTATAATTAATGTAAAGAACGACGCTTGTGTAGAAGAGCGTTCCGCACAAGATGAGGAGGGAGAATGAACAAATGAAAATGAGGTACCACCCGGGAATCGAACCCGGGATCATCCGATTGCCGTCAGATATGCTATCCACTACACCATGGACCTCGATTGATCAGAAATCGTAATTCTCCTACATACGAGCAGAAACCAATGCCCTGAGGGGGCACCTTCGCATGCCGTACAGATATACACTTTAACTGCAAACAACACACAGTATAATTAATGTAAAGAACGACGCTTGTGTAGAAGAGCATTCCGCACAAGATGAGGAGGGAGAACGAACAAATGAAAAATGAGGTACCACTCTGAAATCGAACCCGGGATGTATATTGTACGGCATGCGAAGGTGCCCCCTCAGGGCATTGGTTTCTGCTCGTATGTAAGAGAATTACGACTTCTGATTGATCGAGGTCCATGCTGTAGTGGATAGCATATCTGACCGGCAATCGGATGATCCCGGGTTCGATTCCCGGGTGGTACCTCATTTTTTAATTTGTTCGTTCTCCCTCCTCACCTTGTGCGGAACGCTCTTCTACACAAGCGTCGTTCTTTACATATATGTATATATATGTATACTGTATATACATTTTAACTGCAAAGAACACACAGTTCGTTCTTTACATTAATTATACTGTGTGTTGTTTGCAGTTAAAATGTATATATGTGCGGCATGCGGGAGGTGCCCCCTCAGGGCATTGGTTTCTGCGCGTATGTAGGAGAATTACGACTTCTGATCAATCGAGGCCCATGGTGTAGTGGATAGCATATCTGACCGGTAATCGGAAGATCCCGGTTCGATTCCCGGGTGGTTATCTCATTTTCATTTGTTCGTTCTCCCTCCTCATCTTGTGCGGAACGTTCTTATATACAAGCGTCGTTCTTTACATTAATTATACTGTGTGTGTTTGCAGTTAAATGTATATATGTGCGGCATGCGGGAGGTGCCCACTCAGGGCATTGGTTTCTGCTCGTATGAGGAGAATTACGACTTTTGATCAATCGAGGCCCATGGTGTAGTGGAGCATATCTGACCAGTAATCGGAAGATCCCGGGTTCGATTCCCGGGTGGTCACCTCATTTTTCATTTGTTCGTTCTCCCTCCTCATCTTGTGCGGAACGTTCTTCTATACAAGCGTCGTTCTTTGCATATATGTATATATATATATATATATTATATATATATATATGTATCCTATGAGATAACGCAAGCAGATTATGCTACATGCACTGAAAATGAGATTTTTTACAAATAATAATGACAAAAATGATAAGTCCTATCAAGATGAGATAACATATTAATTAAGTAAATAATTTAAATAGATTGAGGCCTGTTATCTTGGGGATGATATCCCTAGGGGATGATTAACATGATAGATGATCTGGTTTGTAATGAGAAGCACACAATGTTGAATATGCTTCAAATAGATAATATATTTTATGATAATTATTATTAGCGACCATTTTTAAGTCTCATTTAATTTTCAGAGAAGCCTATTGACATCCCCTATTATTATTATTGTTCTATAAGCTTACAATTATTTGCTAAATTCTTGCTAATTGATTAAAATAATAAGAATATTAACTTCAAATTAAAAGTTGTTATTTTTTAAGCTTTAATAATTTTTAAACTTTAAAAATTACAATGATATTTTCACTGAAAAATATTATTTCAAGCTCGCAGTTACAATTAATAATAAAATAATGATGATTACAATATAATATAAAAAGGTAATATCATAGTTAATATAATATTTTTTATTTTAGTCTTTGTGAACCATTACTGCCGGAGTGTTTTACCCCAAGTTTATGTGTGACCCTGTAAACCTCTTCGATGTAGAGCTTCTATACTTTAACCTAACCGAATTAAAGTACTCCTCAAACCTATTGAAGTAGAACCTTCGTGCGTTCCGTTTGTTCAAGAATGTAAGTGTATTTGTGGAACATGGCAAAAATGGTGGAAACTGGTGCAGTATACAGGGTGATAAAAAAAAAATGTTAACACTTATATGGAATTTTAGTTTTTAGTTCCACTTTAATTGTAAATATTTTTGTGATGCAAACAGTGCTTCATACAGTCTCTACTTGCTGTCCACGGATATCTATGTATGTATGAAAGCGATCAAACGTTGCGGTCAAAATTTGCACACTGGCCTTCGGTGTGGGTCATTAATTGAAATATGGACCTTCATGAAAAAAGGTTGAACACCACTGATATATATATATATATATATATATATATATATATATACACACACGTTGGTTTATTTAAAAATAACAACAAAAGCATTTTAATATTAAATAAGAAATTAAGTAAAATTATAATTTTTGTTTTTTATTTTGCTTGTCTTTATTTTTTTTTTCATTAATTAAATTCTCAATTTATAATTAACTTTATAAAAATTATAATTTTATAATTAACTATTTTATAATTAACTATTTTTTTATAATTAACTTTTTAAAAATGCTAATTTCATTAAGCATTTTTAAATTTATAATTTATCTTTTTTTTTTTTCTTATTAAGCATCATTGAACTTTCTATTAATATATAATTTATCATTTTATAAAGGAATACAAGGGAATACAAAAGAATACAGGGAATACAAACAACAATAGATAGGTTGGTAGTCCCTACGAGGCTGTTTGTTTAAAAATAAAGGTTAAAAGATGGAAGAACATTTAAAGACAGCGAAAGTTAGTTTTCAAAACAAAAGAGAGAAAGTTGAGAGAAAAGAACGACATTTAAAGATAAAGTGTGAAAATTCTAAAGCAAAGAGGAAAGAATCCGAGTAGTAAAAATTCTACAATACTTCTTCGCGCTAACAAATGCTTCCAATTTGGGGTTTAAAGCGAGATAAGGATTATAATGTCTTTTTTTAAAAGGATTCCATCGAATTACTTTGAAATACGTTGACTGGCAATCCATTCTACAAATTAACTATATACGATTAAAGAAAAAATGTTTAGCTTCATTAGAATTAAAATGTTTGCCAATTAATTTGAGACCATTACCGCGAGTTCTATTTGCATTTTTGAAGGTGAAATATTTTTCGGCGTCGATATTATCAAAACTTTTAATCATTTTAACCCTCTAACGCCGACTGGGTCGAATACGTACCGTTTCAAATACACGCATTTAGACTTAACCCTACAAAAATGTTCGGCTTTAAAGGGTTAAACACCTGGATTGAATCTCCTCAAATACGTCTTCTTACGAGTGAGAATAGATTTAACGTTTCTCACTGGACAGTGTATGAATTGTTTCCAAGTTTAGGAATCATCTTAGTAGCCCGTCGTTGCACTCTTTCTATTCTGTCTATGTTCTGCCGTAAATATGGGGACCAGAACTGAACGCAGTATTCCAGATGTGGGCGTACTAAGGAATTATATAATGTTAACATTGTTTTCTCTAACTTAAATTCAAATGATCTACCAATAAATCTTAAGGTTCTATTTGCTTTTCTGGCCACTTCGATACATTGTTTACTCGGTTTAAAAGTGTCGTCGGCAGCAATAATACCTAAATCTTTCTCTTTCTCGTTAGTTTGTTGTCGCGCGTAAAATACTTTTCTTTAATATTGTTTCTACCGATATGCAACGTTTGACATTTATCTATATTAAAGTTCATTTGCCATTTTTCTGTCCACACCCGTAATTTATTGATATCTTCTTGAATCTGCAAACGTTCTGCCGCTGATTTTGTTCGTCCCCCTAGTTTGGTATCATCCGCAAATTTTGAAATTATACTGTTAATTTCTATGTCGACGTCATTGATATAAATAATAAAAAGAACTGGTCCCAGAATTGATCCTTGAGGTACGCCGCTAGTTACACTTTTCCAGTTAGACGCTTTGCCATTAATGACCACTCTTTCTTTTTCTTTTACACGTCCATTCAGCTAATTTTTAATCCATTTGAGAACATTACTATCAGTTCCGTAAGACTGAAGTTTAGTTAATAATCTCCTCTGTGACACTTTATCAAACGTCTTTTGAAAATTGAAATATATAATATCTACTATTTTGCTCTCGCCATATATATTTACAATATCATTAAAGAAATCGAGCAAATTAGTAAGACAAGACGATTACGTGGAAAGCCGTGTTGAGAATATTTGATTAAATTATTCATTTCTAAGTGATTAACTATTTCGTCCCGAACGACCGTCTCCAAAAGCTTACCAACTACTGAAGTCAGATTAATGGGACGACATTTTCCTGGAAACGATTCGTCCCCTTTTTTAAACGTGTTTCCAATCGAACGAAACTTCTCCAGACTGTAACGATTTATTATTATTATTATTATTATTAATAATATATATATGTGAGAGAAGAGACTGTTGCGCAGTTCCTTTTTTAAGTACCCAAGGGTAGATCTTATCTGGACCTGGAGTTTATAAGGATTAATTTTACCTATGGCAGAGAGTACTCCACTTTCACTAATGGTAAAATTGTGAAGCTTTAAATAATATAATCATCACTGAGCATGATTACAAGAACTGAAATGTTGGTCATATTTTCGTTAGTAAAGACGGAAAAGGAGAATTTATTTAATACTTAACATTAACTTAACTTAACATTTAAGACTTAACAGGGATTTAAAAATATTATTCGTGTAGGTAACTCCGCTAAAAAAGTTGTCGGATCCCGCTATTTTTGGGAAAATTCCAGAAAAAAAAAAATTTATTAGTCCTATCCTTTAGAGTCTGCATCAGTCGCTTGTATTTCTCTATTAGCTCCTCTGACCTGGAACTCTTAACATCGTCAGTCCCAACATGCATCATAAATATCGTATTATCATCAGCATCTTTACCAAACTCGTCTATGAAGTCCGTAATGTCGTCAACACGGACTTCAGGGTAGCAGTACCCCCTTCTCCGAGTTGGGTTCCTACCACAGAACTCCTACTTAAAATTGTGTAAAATTTTGTAAATTTTTACCTTGTGTATACTATTATTTTATTATTATTATTATTATTTACCATTTTCACTTCTCTTATGTAATAATTACACCAATTTTGCCTAAAAAGCTTCCATGCTTTCAACGGCATATTCGGATTAGAATCTTGTGAATAAACTCTTCCCATATCAGATATCACTTCTCTTACGTAATAAATAAAGCGAATTACACAATTTTGCCTAAAAAGCTTCCATGCTTTCAACGGCATATTCGGATTAAAATAATGTAAATAAATTGTTGCCATATCAGATATCTAAATTGTACAGAAAAATATAGAAAAATATTGTAAAACTCCGTTACTTTTTCGGAATAGTTTTTATTTTTAATTATTTAATATATTTTTAATATTTAATTAATATATTTTTAAATTTTAAGTAACTCTAATCATTTGAAGGGATTAATTTTAAAAAATTTCTTTATTTATATACAGGGTGTAACAAAAATCCGTTCTCATAGAGAAAACTTTTCCGATATTTTATTTAGCGACGAGGCTTGTTTTCGTTTAAATGGAACAGTGAATTGCTAAATTATCGTTACTGGAGCGACGAGCATTTACTGGATTAAATGGTAAATGATTGTATCGTTTGTAATGTATAGTTAAAACTATTTTATCGTTCAATTTTGTTATATCTTATTTCCCTATGAGAAGGAAGGGACTTTTGTTACACCCTGTATATATATATATATATATATATATGGTTAATCTTGTTTTGCTTCCACCCGAATTGTTCATTCTGACTAAGGTCAAGTTTGTCACTCCACCTTAGACCTATAGTTTAACGTGGAATCCTACCACACCCACCAGCAGCCCAGCGTCTTAACCACTAGCTACCCATGGTATATATATATATATACTAGTGATGTAGCGGATGTCATTTTTTTCACATCCGCGGATGCGGATGAGGATGTTTGATTTCAACATCCGCGGATGCGGATGCGGATGTCTACATTTTCGTTATTTTTTAGGATATATTCGAGATTTGTTGTGTTTAACGTATATAATAAGTTATTATATAGAGAGAGCTGTAGCTATAATGTAGTATAATTGATTAATTGTACAATAATTGCTCTACTTTTCTCTGAACATATAAAATAATATCAAGCATCTAACTAATATAGAAATCAATTAGTGAATTCGTCTGCAAATAAATTCGTTATATTTTGTTGAGTTTCAGCCACAATTAGAAACCATAATTGTGTTACCAGGATGCGGGACGTGAACCCAACTCAAATGCACCCCACCCACCTCTTTCCCAACCTCCTCCACCTTATAGAAAGAGATCTTTAATTAGCTTGATAACTATTTATATTAAGTTTAAAGTTTTATTAGGCATATTATAAATGAGTAATTAAAATAAAGTAAACTAAGATGTTCATCGTTTAATGTTCAAACTTAATTATAGGAAGGTTATGCTTAAGGAACATTAATTTTTCTGCCTTTTCTGCTGCCAGTCTGTTTCTCTTTTCATCATATATTAATCCAGCACTGCTAAATAATCTCTCGCTTGGTACGTTTGTTGGAGGACAGGCTAAATGTTTCCTTGCAAGTTTACTCAAGTATGGATAGATATTCTGCGTATTTTTCCACCAATTAATAGGATTGTCACATGCAGCCAGGCGTTTTTCTTGGTGATAGCTCTCGATAATTTTTACTACTTCTTTTGACATCGCGTAGGTCTCGTCATTGCTGCTTGACTCAAGAAACTGAGAGACAGATTCTGTGATAGATTTGCTTGTGAAGGTGTTGGTTCTGTCACTGAAACTTTATTCTTTTGGTGGGTGGCGAAGCGACAGATTCAAGAGATTGAAGCTCTTCAACTGCTTTGCCAAGTGATGATTTAACTCGTTCTAATGTACTAGGTGAAAATAACTTAGCTTTGTAACGTGGATCTAAGTAGGTTGCAAGAGAGTAACTTCATACGAGAACAGCCTCTCGTCTTGTCACTTGCATCACTTTGCGCACAATGAACTAGTTCTATTAATATAGTAGAATTTGATAATTTCCGCTTATTAATGACGTTTTATCTCAACGGTCCACATCCGCACGACATCCGCAGTCCAAAGTGCGGATGCGGACGCGGACGCGGATGCGAGAAAATGTGCGGATGTTCCGCGGATGCGGATGCGGATGTGACCTACATCACTAATATATACCATATATAGTTAATATTTATCTATATTAAATATAATGGTATATACCCATGGTGTGTATATATATATATATATATAATATAATTACTAATACATAACTAAATTTTATAATAATCTTTAGCAACTTTGATTATCTTAATTAACTTCAATATTTTTATTTTAAGACATTAAATTATGTTAAATTTTCAAATATTTAAATACTATATTAAACATTAAATAATTATACTATTATTTTTCGTACTTCTTTTTTTTAATTTCGTTTTTGTTTTTTTCTTTTCTTTCGCTTTAATTTCATACGCTGAGACGAGTTAATTTAATTAATTCATTTTTTTAATTTAGTTTGTCTTAAAATATTAACGAAGAATTAAAATATTAATTTTTTTAATTTCTCATCAAGGGGTATCGTTTAACGTCCCCTAATTAATTTAATTAGTTTATTATTTGATTAAATAATTAATTATTTAAATGAGTTAATGGGTTTCCCAAACATTTATTTTAATTATCTTTACATAAAGGAGGGGTAACATTTTTATGTGATGGGGAAATTCGGTATTTGTATAATGTTAAGTAAATTATGCATTTTCCCATGTTATCCCATGTTATCATGTTATCCTATGATCCCCCGCATTAATGTAATGCCCTTTACCTCTTATATATATATACAGGGTGGGCGGAAAGTAGCTCCCTATTTTGGATTGGTAAAAAAAACGTATATTATCCATTTATTTCAGAAGAAATAATATGAAAAGGTAGGCATACATGGTAGGTTTTCTCTAAAATTCAATGTGGGCTCCAACTCTTTCCACCAGCTTCTGGAGCCGCCCAGGAATGGCGTCCACTGACTTTAGCAGGAACTCCGGCTGGATGGGGACATGACTTCCCGAATTCGGTCCTCCAGTTCTTCCAATGTCCTCGGTTTGGTGCGGTAGACTTCTTCCTTTACCCACCCCCAAAGAAAGAAGTCGCACGGTTACCGCTGAAAAACGGTAGAATCGGTTCAGTGTAACGGTGTGGTGTGGTATGACCTCAGATCAGGTTGTGGGCCCGTTCCTTCTGCGCAACACCATGAATGCTGAGCGGTACCTTGCTATGTTGCGAAACGAGGTCTGGCCGGTTGTCAGCACATGGGAGAACATCGACGATCTGATATTTATGCAAGATGGCGCCCCTCCGCACTTCGCTCTTGTTGTCCGTGAGTGGCTGGATGCCCACTTCCCTGGGCGTTGGATGGGTCGTCGTGGTCCACATCAATGGCCAGCCAAGGAGCCCCGACTTGACACCGTGCGACTTCTTTCTTTGGGGGTGGGTAAAGGAAGAAGTCTACCGCACCAAACCGAGGACATTGGAAGAACTGGAGGACCGAATTCGGGAAGTCATGTCCTCCATCCCGCCGGAGTTCCTGCTAAAGTCAGTGGACGCCATTCCTGGGCGGCTCCAGAAGCTGGTGGAAAGAGTTGGAGCCACATTGAATTTCAGAGAAAACCTACCATGTATGCCTACCTTTTCATATTATTTTCTTCTGAAATAAATGGATAATATACGTATTTTTTTACCAATCCAAAATAGGGAGCTACTTTCCGCCCACCCTGTATATATATATATATATATATATATATATATATACACCCCGTTAACCTCGTTGCTGTTCCGTGCGTTGGTCTCTCTTCACACGAAGGTCAAGCTGGTGGCCCCGCCTCTAGGTCTGGCTAGGTGGAGGAACGAGTTGCTTTCTTGCGCACTCCACCGTATATAGCCAGGTACACCCTGCTCATCTGGTACCGTCCTGAGCCAGGTATCTTGTCTTCTCTTGAAGACTTCAACTTTGACCCCTGTAACGTTTCTGAGGTGTTTTGGAAGCTGGTTAAAAAGTCTTGGGCCCCTGACAACCAAGCTATTTTCCTCCAGTGTTGAGGAGGTTGTCAAATTGACAACGTTGAAATGCTTCGTCAACGTGTAGAACAAGGATGCCAGAAAATCCGAGCAATACTTGAAATGTTTGAACGCGTCAGGCAGTCTATGACGATATGACGAGGCGTGTTCATGCGTGTAGTCAAGCGCAAGGCGGTCATTTTGAGCACTTTCTTTAAAGGTAAGGCGGATACTTGCTGGAACACAAAACGGCTGTAACTCGGAAACAAAGCGATTTCGGGCATATGTTTATATAAACTTTTTTCATTGTTTTCGGCTCCTGAATCCATCCTGAAAGTGCGTCCCACATGTTAGGAAACACCCTGTGTGTGTATATATATAAGGAAATTGTTGGAGATTGTAGACACCAATCGACCAGGAAAGTACTCCTGGGGGGACGTTAGGATGGAGACAGGGACTGTTGGGACTCCCGTTTATTGGGTTACTGTCCTCCTTAGCTGATTTTGTTCGTATCTCATCTACCTGTGAGTCGTCCAGCATGCTCTCGAACACACGTCTCCCTGTATTTCTCACTACACGTACATGCATCTTTCACAATACACAATCTTATCAAAATTAAAAAAAAAAAAAAGGCCATCATTTTTAAGAACCTCAGAGACCTTCATTTCGGCGCTCTCCTTCTCCTTCTATAGGAGGTGATCAATTTTGTGGCGTTCGCCCTTGGCCCCTTCTTCCTGATTAAAAGAAGTACTGTAAATACGTGCAGAGGGCTAAGGGGAATCATTTAATGACTTAGGACTAAGGGGAACTTCGCCTGAAACTTATCTGTTCAATATAGATGAAAATACATACTCGCTCCCTGACCCGCCGATTCGACCATTTCTTTGATTCTACTCAAGAATAATTAAAAATCATTAATTCCATAATAAACTCATTTTAAGAAGCTCTAATTAGTATCCTTACCTTTGACATTTGAAAGGGGGACGATGCTAAAACAAGAAGCAGTTGGAAACGAACTAAAAGATCCGGAAGAAAACAAACCAACCAACCAACAACAGAACATCATCACATTATCATTTCAAACATTATTTAGATTTTGAAAATTAAATATTATTATTTTTTATAATATATATATATAATATATATATATTATATATATATATATATATAAGTAAAGAGCAATGTTACTGTAACATAAATATTTTTCTTATACAGGGCGTCCAAAAAAATGTATACACACTTTAACAGCTGATAGCTCAATTGATGTTTCTTTCTTTCCAAGTTAAACCCATTAGAATTAATAATGGCAGTCAGACTAAGCTTTGAACAAAGGAAATTCATTCTAAAATGCTACTGGAAGTGTGAAAACGCAGTTTGAAGTGCAAAGACAGTTTAGGAGGGAGTTTCCAGATCCCCAACGCGACTTACCATCACTCGAATTAGAGATAAGTTTGAAGCCGATGGAACTGTTCAGAATGTCCCAGAAGCGTTCCGGAGACCACGGGACATCGACCAAGCCCCACAAAGCAAGAAAGAGTACTGGAAACGTATCACCAAAGTCCAAGAAAATCTGTGCGGCAAGCGAGTCGTGAGGTAGGAATCTCAGAATCGTCTGTCCACGCATTTGAAGCGCTGTCATGGAAAAGTTACATTCCAAGATTAGTCCATGCTATTAATGAAGATGATCCGGACCGAAGAGTGGAGTATTGCGAGTGTACTTGGCACGATGTGGATGTGGATTGGACGAAGGGGTTTCGTAGAATACCCTCCGCGTTCACCAGACCTCACACCACTAGACTTTTTTTTATGGGGATACTTTTAAGACAAAGTCTACGCTATAAAACTGCAACAGTCGCTGAATTGAGAGCAGCCATTGAACGAGAATGCACACAAATACCAAACGAAATGTTTCGTGATGTTTGCGATTCCATTGCTTCGCGTTATCGCAGTGCCTGGACCAGAACGGACGTCAGTTTTGAAAACAGGCGTTGACAAAACAATTAAATAATGTCTGTAGATTCTATTACATTTTGAAATGAAATGTATTTTAATAAACACTGCCTTTATAATTATTTAAAGTGTGTATACATTTTTTTGGGACGCCCTGTATATGTAAAAAAAAAAAAAAAAATGATGGAACCCAAGATAAAAAGAGAGGATTAATTTTCTTTTCAGATTTTTGTTTTTTTTTCTGAGAGATTTCTCGCGACATATCTGTAAAATTTTCACATGAGTTCACATAGCCTAAAATCCCCTTAAAGACCGTATAACACGATTAGAAAAAACAGCTCAGAATTCTCTGTTACAGCATTTTTAGGCTGATTTTTTTTTATGTTTGGTTTATTACAAAATTTGATTTACGATCCTAAATACAGGGTGTAACAAATTTTTTTTTTTACCGATTTTCGGGGCTTTTTTTTTTTCAATTTTTGGCAAATAACATCAATTTAATAATTTTTGATAAGTTAAACTCGCACAATGGCCCGGAAACTCAGCCGATATAAATCCGAGCAAAAATCTTGGTACAATAGTCATACAACGAGCTGAAGTAGGTCTCTGTAATATTCGAAAAGGCCAAGATTGAAATACGAGAGAAAGTTTGGTGAAAGTCCTCAAAGAAGCTTTGCAAAAGAATTGAGATTGCCAAAAGGCTGTTTGCTCGACTCATGAGTTCCTTACAAAATCGTATTAAATTGGTGTTTGGAGCATAACAAAAGAATATTGGTTGTTAGGCAATTCTTCACATTTTTTAAACTGATCATAATATTTATGTTTTAATTCTCCAAAACCTGTAAAAAAACTATGTTAACTCCTTAATGCTAATATTACTTTATACATTACATAAACTACACAAACATTTAGCGTAAATTTAACCGTAAAATTTAACCATGTTTAAAAAGTTAAATCTAACCTAACTAAGCCAGTGACAGCATGTCACTATGGAACATCCATTAAACTTAAAACCTCAAAAATTTATCCGAAATATTTCGAATGTATTCCGAGCCTCAGCTGAATATTAATGAACCAAACCTCTTTCGAGCTTGTCCGGTGTAACCCATCAATTTCCCGAGTAACCCCTCCCTCTGTGAGTGATTTAGAGAACTTACGTCACATAAATCTCTCCAGAAGGGCTGAGTTAATATTTTTATTTGTCCATCTGTAACTCAGTTGTGAATTCCTCAACTAAAGTCAGTTACAAAAGCACTGTTTCGGGTCTACATGGTATTTCAATGTAAAAACTCTGTATTAAATTTTCGTATAATAATAATGTATGGCTGTAGTAAGCTAATTAATACAAGGTGTCCAAAAAGAAACGCAACCCGAAACAGAAAAATGTTAGGATACAACGATATAGGCATTCTCCAATGGGTTGCACTTCTTTTTGAACACCCTGTACTTTCATTAGAGCTATGTATGAAGATACTTTTAATTGATAAGTACGGTCTCATCCGTACTTCTCAGAAGTACGTCAAACATACTAATAATGAGAGAGGAAGGCTAGACAGTGGCACAGGGCTCAGGCCAACAAATGCTGCCCATTGCTCTAATTCATGTAATATTATTACCAGCACCATCGAGAGTCGAACCTCAGCCCGTAGTGTGTTCACTTCGCTTATGGGGAAACGGTGTGACCCGCTGAGCTTCGGACGCTGGCTCGATATTTGTATACTTCAGAGTCTGTTTTGGGTTTCTGCTGGTCCGTTTAAATTCTTTCCTTTTTCTTCTTGAGGCGTAATTAAGGATACGTCTTCAGTTAACTACAGACCTTTCGGCACTTAACCCAGTTGTGAGCTGTCCCAAGCCAATTTGAGAAATGGGGAAAGGGATGCAGTGACGAACCCGCTGCAGGTAATCTAGGAAGGTAAATAATGTTGGGTTTGTTTAACCTCCTTCGCAACATCTAAGGTCATATGAAGGAGGGGACATAGAGCTTTACGTAGGATTCAAATTATAGGTCGCTACATAATCTGAACGCAGAAGACGGTCTTCCATCCAACTACTCTCCAGACCTGACGTCGCTTAACTTCGCTGATCGACGGGAAACGGCGTTTCGACACTGGCCGCAACGTAGCTCGTAACCCAGCAAGAAATGGGACAAATAAATGCCAAAAACTTCACTTTTTTCTACGTGAAGGTCAAAATATGAAAATAAAAACCCACTCTAATAGACAGAGTTTATTTCCACAACAGTTTCGACGCCCACTGGCATCCTCCTCGGTGGATGCCAGTGGCGTCGAAACTGTTGTGGAAATAAACTCTGTCTATTAGAGTAAGAAATGGGACATTTAGTAGGGATCATGAATATTTTATGAACATTTTGTAAGAATTTACTAAGTAAACGTTCTATTTCATCCAGAGAATGTACAGGGTGTTCCATAAATCCCTTTATTCCCCTTTACCCTCACCCTATTCTAGTGGGAAAAGGTTCAGAGGTAAGGGGACTTATGGGATGCCCTGTATTTGGCTCGATCTATTTCTCCATTTAAAGGGTACCTATTTTTCCTCTTTGGTGGCGTTACCGCCCGTCTCAGTGCCCTCTGGTGGACGAAGGACGTAAAAGGATCAACCGACCTTTTGGCACTTGTTGGCACTCGATTTTAAACATTAGCCATCTTCTTGTCCCGAAGAAGTAATTTTGAAAATGTACAACCGATATTCATGCGAGATAACAACAAATTTTAATAGTTTCCCTTAATAAACATGATAAAGAAAATTGCTTTCGCTCCTGATAAGCTCCTGATAAGGTAATAACAGTATAATTTTCCAAAGTTACCCTTGTGGGTTTAGAGGAGTAATTTCACTTTTTTGGCCAAGATAACCATCTGAAACGCGACATTTTCACATCCTCTGCGTAACAACTGTCAGATTAAACAATCTGAGGATTCCACTAATAGTGTTTATATACGTTTTTGTAATTTTCTCCAAGAGCGAAAATTTCTGAGGATTCCACTAATAGTGTTTATATACGCTTTTGTAATTCTTCTCCAAGAGCGAAAATTTCTGAGAATTTCACTGATAGTGTTTATATACGCTTTTGTAATTCTTCTCCAAGAGCGAAAATTTCACGAGCGTATCACATTTTATTCTAGCAAACAAAAAAAACGTAAATTGAAAGACATTTGTGTACGTAAAATAGTTGAAAAAAACGTAATTATTTTAATAACGTTTCATTCAAACGGTTTCAATTAAGTTTTAATTTCGACTCCAATTTAACGTTCTGTTTATACTATAAATTATATAATTTTCCCTGACTTTGATCAACTTTGCATAGGAAATTTTACTCTGTTACAAATGGAAATCTAATTTAGACACTATTGGAAGAACGTCTCTTTTCCATTTTAAGTCTATATTGCGTGCGCGCGCGCGCGCGCGCCTGTGTGTGTGTGTGTGTGTGTGTGTGTGTGTGTGGGTGTGGGTGTGCTTGGGCGCGCGGTCGAAAACCATTGCACGAGACTTAGCGAGCATCGTGTAGACCAGAGGTGGAGGACCTTTATTGTGTAGCGGGCAAATTTCACCTAAAATAGTCTCTTGCGGGCAAATTACAGCTTTAAAAATAGTTTGGGGCATAATTTGGATGTAAATCCTTTAAATATGACTTTAAACAATCAAATTGCCCAAAGGTAAAATTAAATTACACTAATTTTTACACATCATGCCCGCGGGCGGCAGGTTCCCCACCTCTGGTGTAGACCCGCCATGAGAAAGCGGTTTTCTACAGTATGAGTGGGAAAAATGAGAGATGGTAACCATGGCAACGGACATAACACAACGAAACGGGAAATATAGTTGTACCCGGTATATTTTTCTAATTTTTACTGAATTTTGCACTTTTTTCAGTAGTTATTTTAATATTATTATTTTAATATTTTTAATATTTTATTTTAATATTTTTAATATTTTATTTTAATATTTTTCATATTTATTTAGTATTTTTATTTTTTATTTAATATTTTAAATGTAATTTGATTTAAGTCTTCCTGTATACACAATAGTACTTTTAAAAATTTTAAGGCAGCTGTCCACCTCTAAAATTGAACGCAGGACCATTTGACTTTAAGTTCATCGTCCTCAGGTATGGAGAAACTGCGACAGAAAATTCACAACCAAAATCAGTGGATTCAAAGAACTAAATTACAGAAAAGATTAAATAAATTTAGAATATACTCGTCGGGAAGGAGAGAGAGAGAGAGAGAGAGAGAGAGAGAGAGAGAGAGAGAGAGAGAGAGAGAGAGAGGGGGGGGGGGGGGACGACGCCATAACTTACGCATGAAAATGATAGAAAACTAGTTGTTAATTAACCTGAAATTGAACCTTACGACCTTCCAAACAACATTGGAAAATAGTAAAGATAGAATGCGCAGTGTTCCCAAACTGAAGGATGGACAAGGAACATTTTTAATGCTGAAGAAGAGCATTATTGGTTGAAGATCCAAACCAAAACAATCAAATAAAACGTATTTGTTAGGAAGAAAAAAGTCAAAACTCACTTTGCTTTTCGTTTCATAGTCAAGCTGTGCAACGAGGCTCAAAAGTCCGGTCACGGTGTCGACATGGAAAAGGCCTTGCTCATTGCCGGATACAATCTCAAAATGAAATCTCAATTCTGAAAAAAAATAAGAAATTACATTCTCTCTCTCTCTTTATATTTATATATATATATGTGTGTGTGTGTGTGGGTGTGTGGGGGGGGGGGTATATGTTTGTGTGAGGACGACGTACATGTTGAGACTTTTCCCTATGTAATTTTGCAGGTAAACTTCCTCTGAAAGTACTGAAATCGAATTTCAATCCTATCCATCCGTACAAGGTCGAGCATCTGACCTGATGACCCCTCCCCTCCCCTAATCTAACCTAACTTAACCTAACTAAAAATGTAAAGCATTCTAGCCAGGAACTAAACGGCAAACGAACCGCGTATATGCTTATAAATTCAACCTACAAAGGATGCAGTCCTTCTCTTACATTTTGCAAGTGATATTATGCAAATATGTTCCGTGTGTTATCGTCCTGCGATAACTTTTATGCAAGTGAGTTTTAGCCAGTATCCGTAACTCACTGGGTAACGCCAGTTCCTTATAAGCGAAATGAAAACACTGAGGTCGGGGGTTCGACTCCCGATGGTGCTAGTAATAATAATAATAATAATACGGGAGTTAGAGGAAAGGGCCGCATCAGTGCCAGTTTTTGGCCCTCCTGACTAAATCTTTCTTTAATTCGGAAAATAAAGACAATAAGTATTAAAACAGAATTTAAATTCGAAGTATGTCTATCTAAGTTCTATTTATCTATCTGTCTATGTATCTAAGGTCTATCTATTTACCTGGCTATCTACTTAAGATCCGTCTATCTATCTATATGTTTATCTATCTATCTCTCTATCTGTCTATATGTCTATCTCTCTATCTATCTCCCTGTCTATCCATCTAAGGTCTATCTATTTATCTATCTGTCTATCTATTTAAAGTCTATTTATCTGTCTACCAATTGAAAGTCTATCTATCTATCTGTCTAGTTATCTAAGGTCTATCTATCTATCTATCTGTCTATCTGTTTAAGGTCTACCTATATATCTATTTATTTATCTGTATATCTATTTAAGGTCTATCTATCTATCTGTCTATTGTTTAAGGTCTACCTATATATCTATCTATTTATCTGTATATCTATTTAAGGTCTATCTATCTATCTGTCTATCTAAGGTCTACCTAATCTATCTTCAATTTTTAATATTTTGTTTTCAAAAGACGATAAAAATACTCTGAAAAGTTCATTTTAGATTTATGATAATTAATTAATTAATAATTATTTCGTAAAGAATTTCTCGAATTGATTTTGAATTAATTCCTGGAATTAATTCCAGTTAATTCATTCGAACTTGGGGATTAGTTTTTATTAAAAAAGGAAACTTTATTAACACATTATATATATATATATATATATATATATATATATCAAATGGCCGTTGCGCCTTCAACAGCAAAAGCCCCCGAAATACAACATGGGGGGTGGGGGACTAGGAGGTGTGAGTGTGTTACTAAAACCTTCGTTCATTCTTCCTTAATGTGTGTACTAAATTTGGAGCAGATTACTCTAGCCGTTAGTCGTGTATAAACGAACATAAAGGCCCCCCCCCCTCTCTCAGTTAGTTTCTCCCAGCCCACTTCACTGTGAGGGGAAACATTTATATTACATAAACGGAAAGGGGAAACAATATTTGTAATATAAATTTTTTATTTATTGTTTGGTCAAAATGAATGTAAGGTCGCCGGTCGATCCTGAACCACTGTTCGAATCCCCATAAAGTAGGTTGTGTTAGCTTTCGTAGAAATTAATACTTAATCTTAATTAATAAATACAATATAATTGTCACTCGTCAATTGCCGTTGTCGATCTGGACGCTGTGAACTCCCCCCCCCCCCCCACGCCCCCGGTTCTTCTGTTTAAGCGGCGAACGTTAATTTTAACAACACCCCAATTATTTCATTAATAGGCTAATGATTCATGTGTAATGTTTAATTATATCGTAGTGTAGTACGTATTATTTTGTCTATTGTTAATCTCTCTCTCTCTCTCTCTCTCTCTCTCTCTCTCTCTCTCTCTCTCAAATTTTATAACGTTAAGTGCTAAATTGCGAAATGGCCTTTCGATATAAATTTGTATTCAGTCTGGTATCATTTTAATTTATACTCTTTAATGTAAGGAAAAATACGTCCCTTCTGATTTGTTTTATCCGCTATAATTAGCTCGCTAATGTGTCATACGTAATTATTTACACACTTAAAATCTCCCGTACAGCGACTGTAATCTTACGTGACGTGAAATTGATATTTCTATGTTTTGGCATATGGCTAGGGTTACCAGACGTCCGGCAAAAGGAGGACATGTCCTTCTTTTCAATCTCATATCCTCTGTCCGGTAGACATTTTAAATATGTTGATATTGTCCGGCTTTTTACTTAGATATGATCCAGACTTAAAAATGAGCTTCCCACAAGCTCAAACGACCCAATTAATACCTGACATGTTCTCCTTTTGCCGGACGT
Organism: Bathynomus jamesi; assembly: GCA_023014485.1. Classification (NCBI taxonomy): domain Eukaryota; kingdom Metazoa; phylum Arthropoda; class Malacostraca; order Isopoda; family Cirolanidae; genus Bathynomus; species Bathynomus jamesi. Next base: position 87,605 of record JAJOZX010009848.1, on the reverse strand, counting down.
CTGGTAAACCCTACATATGGCTGTTGTACGTAGTGTATAGTTTTCTCTTTAAGTTATAATGGGTAAAACAACAACTAAAGTTATGCTTACCAAGATTGAGCTAAAGCCGGATCACCTGAAGATCCGTCACCCCCAGCCTTTTTTAGTTAGCTTTATAAGGCTAACTAACGAAAATATCACGACCTAACCTAACCAATCATTAGGTCAACTGCACGCCCTTGACGATTGGTTAGGTTAGGTCGTGATATTTTCGTTAGTTAGCCTTATAAAGCTAACTAAAAAAGGCTGGGGTGACGGATCTTCAGGTGATCCCTAAAGCCATTATTAAGATATATATTTCCATAGTTCATTTGTCCTATACTGTATTATTATTATTATTATTATTATTATTATTATTATTATTTACTTCTGGTTTTCGCTGTGCTTTAGCTACCGCTATATTGTTTTGTATTGTCTTTTCTGTTAATTTAAATTGGATAGTCATTTCTCACAGTCTTTCTATCCCTCTATTCCCTTGTTTCCTGAATATTATCAACGAGAAAATAGGTTCTAGTAACAATACAATTATTTTGTCTTACAATTACGGGTGACCAATGTTACTATTGATGATAAAGAGAAAATCTTGTATGCATATTTGTTCTATTACAATTGTATTTATGTAAACTCTTATAAGAAATGAGTTGCCAACTTCTGTTTTTTATGGTTTAATAATTATCCTCAGAACCTTTTAAAAGTGTTATAAAGAACTATAACAAAAATAAGAGGTATAAGGAAGTAAAAAATGTATGGTTCAAAAGTAAACTTTGCAATTATTTTACACCATGAGTACACTTGTCTCGTGTACCCGGTCATTCATAAAGGAAAAGTCTAAGATAAAGGAAAGAATGAAGAGGGAGTTTAGGTCGGAAGCTTCTCCGGAAGACGTAGCCTTTATGGCTGCTCCTCGGAGTAAGGTGAAAGACTTCAACTTCACTAGAATGAATCACTACACTACAACTATGTCCAAAAGAGGTGAAGCACCTTAAAACTTAACGGAATGGGAGAAATATTAACAGAAATTACGTATAGCATCACTGATGAATTTTGGGTACTGATAATGAATTTAGTAATACTTGTCAAGATTTGTGGACTTCCTCAGAAAGATTTGGTGTTTTTTTTATGTAGAAACCAGGGGGCCAAGGGCGAGCACCCGCAAAAGTGACCCCTCCCAGAAGAAGACGGAGAGAGCCAAAAACAAGGTCTCCAAGGCTCAATGATTATTTTTCTTTTTTTTAATATAAATTTTGAAAATGTTGTGTAGTGTGTAAGATGCACGTATGTGTAGTGAGTAATAGAGGGAGAAGTGTGTATTTGAGAGCATGCGGGACTACTTACAGGGTAGATGAGACACGGAAAAAGATCAGCTAAGGAGGAGAGTGACAGGAGAAACGGGAGTTCCAGCACTCCCTGTCAACTGTCTAACATCCACCCCGGAGTACTTTCCTGGTCGACTGGAGCCTACAATCTCCTCCTTCAATTATTATTATTTGTTATATTAGATTTAATGTCATACTTTTTCAATTTTTGCAGTTTCTTGTAAGTATATTTAAGCTGCAAATGGTATAGAATTTACTATATTAATGGCACATCATTACTTCGAAGTATCATGCAAGTTGCGCTTGACATATGACTTTATTTACCATGAAACTGCAAAAATTGAAAAAGTATGACATACTGAAACTAATATGGCAGAAAAATAATTATTAAACCAAATCTTTCTGTGGAAGTCCACAAATCATGACAAGTGTTACTAAATTCATCACTACTCAAAATACATTAATGATGTTACAGGTAATTTCTGTTAATACCTCTGTCCAAAATTTTTAAGGTGTTTCAACTCTTTTGAACATAGTTGTACATTACATCATACATTCATAAGGGAATGTTATTCATTTAGGAAATAAAATCGAAAGAGGTATCAGTCCACCACTGTTGGACAAAGACCACTGTACTGTTAGGTTGGGTATTTAGGTAAATTATATAATATACCTTCGCACCAGAAATGATTCAAGAAGACTCAGCCTTTGGTTGCTCTCATAAACTACGTCAACAAATGTATTGGTTTGGCATTTAAGAATATTTTCCACAAATAAGATTCGTTCTTATTTTGTTTTTTAAATGAATTGAATAACCTTTACCAATAATAAAATAAATACATTTTTTTCAATTTACAATGACATGAACAATGGTGAAGCTCGACTATTTATTTTATTTTATTTGGCCCTTAAGCTTTAGGCTTTACTGGGCTCTTATTAAAAATAGACAGCTAGTTGTTATTAATTAATAATAAATAAATAAGTAAATAAGTATTATTAATAGTTAAAACATGTATTAATCTTCAATTATCACTACTGACATGATAAATACAGGGTCACCATTGAAGGCACTATACCAATACCATACAAAGAAACCAATATTATACACGAGAGATAAGAACTGAACAATCCCAAGAAATGTGTTTTTAATACTAGATTACACACGAGAAATTAATAATTAGTAAACAATAGTAATGGACATTAATCCTAGATTTTTGTTAGTATGCCATTATTAATCGAGATTTCAACTTGGTTTTAAACAAATTTACATCCACAATATTTTTTATATCGACATTTAAGTCATTCCATAGTTTCAATCCAATGAAAATGGGTAGTTTTTGAGATGAAGACAATCTAAATTGAGATATAACAAGCTTTGATCTATTTCTGGGCTGATACGAGTGGATTTCTTGATGAATTACAAAATATCTATTTACCCATTGTAAGTTAATGATTTTGTTCTTACACTCGTAAATAAAAATAAATGTGCCAGTTTGGTTACATCATTGAGATTTAGTAGGTTTAGCTCTTTAAATAATGCCCTAGAGTGATCAAGGAAATCAGCATTAGATAATAACTTTATTGCTCGTTTTTGGATGACAAAGATACCATTTAATGCGTTGTTAGCGGAGTTTCCCCAAACAAGGGTGCAGTACGTTATATAAGGAAGAACAAGAGCATGATAAAGAGTCAATAAAACTTGTTTAGGGACTACATTTCTAAGTTTAAACATTATAGCAACGCTTCTTGAAATCTTTTTCGCGATATAATTTACATAATCACTCCATTGCAAATTCTTATCTAGCATTACACCAACAAATTTTGTTACAGTACACTCCTTTATAGCGATTTCATTAACATTAAGTTCATCAAAATATACATTTCTTTTCATTAGTAAAACTTTTCAGCATTTACATTAAACGTATTATAATCAGTGAAACTTTACTTTATACTTAACAAATATAAAATAATAAAAACCATAAATGCTATTAAAAATGTAGAATTTTTACAACTTCATTTCATTTCATTTCAGCGCTTTGTAATTGGAAATCTCAAAGCAGTTGCTATCATTGAAGGGGAGCCCTTATTTAAAACACATCGCGAAATAATATAAAGTAATTTTATACATAGTAAAATAGTCTCCTATGCAATAAATGCATAGTACAAAATAAATAAGGCATAATTTTAGATGTGCTTTCGGTATGAGGTGAAAAATAATTTTTAAAAAATCACACTATTAAGAAAATGTCGCTGACCAAAAAAGAAAAGAGTTACTTAAAGGTAAGACGTTCCTACAGTAAAAAAAAAACTTGTCAAGTGTTGTTGGCCCAAAGTCGAAACTTATTTTATAAAAAATATTTCCTTGAAATACAAAGTCAGAGACTTGCTTCTTGACAACCCAATCAAATCCATGATGTACTGAGAAAGAAGTACAATCCGTAATGTACATCCAAAGTGTACATTAAAAATGTACATTAAAAATCCAGAGTTGAAGAGAGAAATAGTTCAAAATTTGTACCAAAATTTTAAAATTAGAGGTTAAAGTGATGTTACCTTCAAATGTTATGCATTACGCGATCTAATTACATGGTTCTTCACCTATAGATCAGAACGTGCTACAAAGGAATTATGGTCTAAAGAACTAAAGAGGTGTACGTGATGTATGAAGGAGTTTCGAGTGCAATATCCATCGTCCTTAAGCGTCTCGAATTCGCGTCTCCATTATGAAAGATTTGTAAGCAAAATATTATAGGGCACGCCTTGAGCCGAGATTAATCGCACTTGTTTGGATTCCTTCGTAAAACAAGACATACGACTAGGTTAAACGATTAGTTTAGCGAACAAGGGGTATAACGAAGAAAACAAATAATCCATTAACAAAGTAACTGCTAAAGGATGCGAAAATAAATCTTAAGGCATATGACTTAAGAATCATTTCAGCATATATATATATAATATATATATATATATATATATATATATATATATTATATATATATATATATATATATATATATATATATATATTTTTTTTTTTAAGTTCGGGAAGAACCGATTCGCCTCTATTTAAAAGGGCATAACTCGGCGGAAAAACAAAGAAAAAGTGAGAGGAAAGACAGAGAAAAAAGAAAGGGTGGAGGGGACAGTCGAAGTGGAAAAAGACCAAGGATGACAAGGACTGCAGGGTCGAACCCCATCATCCTTGGGTGCTAGGGCTGGGAGGGCGCACGTGAAACCTCCAGGAACAAGCACGTACAAACGAGCACAAAGAGCACTCAAGAGCACGAGCTTAGAACCCCCTTGCGGGGGTATATATATATATATATATATATATATATATATACTCATTCCTTTTTCGTCTAACACTCTAACGCAAGGGTTAATCAGTATTTTCAATCTTTCATCTACTCAATCGGTCAACTCTGGAGCTACCTTCTTCAATCCATCTTTCCCTCTATCTATGACCTCCAATCTTTCAAACGCATCTCGGAAACTTTGGATCTTGATGTTGGCTCACTTCTTGGAAACGCATTTTTTGCGGGGCCCTTCCTTCCTGCATAAATATATATATATATTGCAACGAACGATGAGAAAAAGAATTTTCATTACACGTAATGAACAAATAATATCTGCTAACGACTAAAACATGTTCATTTCATGTCTAAATGAAGTAAAAAAAAAGAGTATTTGAGAACTGACCAAATGAAATGAAATGAGAGAATATATTTTTGATTTAAAATGTAATTTTATATTGATGTTTAGGCCTACCATAAAGTTCAAAAGTAAAACTAATTTCAGATTTTGTATTGTTCTATATTAATAAATTGCGCGTATATGAAAATGTTGTTTCATCATTTGTAGCCATTGTGTTTTATAGTTACATAAACACAGAGTTAAAATATCAGTTAATAAACATGTTTACCTTTACGGATAATTAAATATTTTTAATTAAAATTTCGTCAGAATTCCAAATTAAATCGCGGCAAAAACTGACAGCAAGACTCGAGTGCTTTTGTCGAGCGATGCTTGAATTACAATCATACATTATTTAAATAGTCATTTCCTATTTATTAAAAAGCCATTTCCAAGTCTAAAAAGTCATTTCCAAGTGTCTAAGAAGTCATTTTCAAGTATCTAAAAAGTCATTTTTAAGTATCTAAAAAGTCATTTCCAAGTTTCTAAAACTTCATTTTCAAGTATCTAAAAAGTCATTTCCAAGTGTCTAAAAAGTCATTTCCAAGTGTCAAAAAAGTCATTTTCAAATGTTTAAAACTCCATTTTCAAGTATCTAAAAAGTCATTTCCAAGTGTCTAAAAAGTCATTTCCAAGTGTCAAAAAAGTCATTTTCAAATGTTTAAAACTTCATTTTCAAGTATCTAAAAAGTCATTTCCAAGTATCTAAAAAGTCATTTCCAAATGTCTAAAAAGTAATTTTCAAGTATCTAAAAAGCCATTTTCCGTTCTATAAAAAGCCATTTCGAAATCTCTAAAATGTTATTTCCAAATATCTAAACAACCATTTTCCATCCTTAAAAAAGCCATTCCCTATTCCCTGTGGTGTACAGTAAAGTACGACGTATTTTTACTTTTATTCTCTGTGTCTGTCCACAGTCTCTTTCTTCTTTTAATAGCAAACACCAACCAATTTAACTTTACACAAGAGAATGATATAGTCTAACAAACCTCCACTCCTCGCTCGACCCAACTTTTATATTATACACATATTTCACCATATTTTTTTAACTAACAAATAATTTATCGTACTCTCTCTCTCTCTCTCTCTCTCTCTCTCTCTCTCTCTCTCTCTCTCTCTCTTTATACCATGAACACTTGTGAACGACTTTGTGTTGGAGGTATGTATTTGTAACACACAGACAGGCTTCCACGCTTCAACGCACAATTCTTTTATTGTATCGCCACTTTCACTCAGTCAAGCACACCATGCTTCCTAATCACTCCAGGCTCAAAACCATCTCTCATTTTCCCATACAGATCTTCCATTACAATAACTCTACATTCATTTCACATGTTTCCAACCACATCACTCAGAACATCCAGGAAATCATCCTTTTGTTCTACGGATTTATCATCAAATGACGTATATACGCATATATGTTAATCCATGCTATTTTCCTTCGCTTGTTAATGTTAACTAATACATACTGAAATGACTTACCTTTGCTACGAACTTTTACAGTCAATTGTAGGAGAGGTCCAGGCTGTACAGATTCGCTGACAGCAACATTGTAAGTTTTCCGACCGAACTCCAAACTATTCTCCCCAACAACTGAGTGACTGTAAAAAATAAATAAAAACGTTTAATCAAAAGCACCTATATATATATATATATATATATGATAGGGGAGGGGGTAAGGGGGGTATGCAACAAGGGGGTTGGGGTTAGCCCCCAAGTTTCATAAAGGGGGGTGAGGGAGTTTTGGGGGGAGAGGGAGAATGACCTCCCCCCAAAGGAGTAACCCTAATGTGCCCTCGCCGTAGGCGAGTTTGTGAAGCAAAAGCCCCGCCCGTAGGGCAGGGAGCCGAAGGCTCTGCTTATATATATATATATATATATATATATATATATATATATATATATATATATATATTATGATTTTAATATCGAAGTTTAATTAAGAACTACACTGTTTGTTGGTTACAACACTTTCGAGAGCTTAGCTGTCCATTCAACAGTCCTTCTCTACACAAGCCGTACCCAAAATTAACCCTTTATTGCGCATTGGTGTCTTACAGAAACACGCCAAACTTTGGGGATTTGGAACAGAGTGTTGCTTTCAAAGTTGCTTTTAAGCAACGTTATACAGTATTAACCATATTTTATATATATATAATATATATATATAATATATATATATATATATATATATATATATATATTATATATATATATATAATAGGCCATTAAAATATAATATTTCCGTTTGCTTTCGTGACCAAATATTTTGTTATAAGATTTTTTAAAAATTTGCGCAATAAAAGCGGTATATTAAACAATATACCCTTAAATGAAAAGGGATTCGACCAAGCGCTTCCGTCTGCTTTCGAAATAGTTTTTTTTTTTTTTTTTTTTTCCTAAATTAATCAATGATTATTTTCTTTTTTATTATTAACATTATTTCATTAACTTTCCCCTTTTTAACTTTTACTCGTAAACCCTTCACTCATTTCCTGGATTAATTTCCAATTGATGCGTTTTGAAAATGTTAGTTTTGTTAACTCGCTTTTTGAAGGAATTTAACGCTTTAAAATTTCATTTTATCATATTTTAAACGCGAAAAGAAAAAGAAAAATAATGTTTAAAACAGTTAAAAAGACCATGAAATCATTTTTAGTGAAAAAACATTGCGCGCGACCATTAGTCTTTCTTTTTTTTTTTTTTTTACCAGATAAACTTCCCTCGCCCCCCCCCCTCTTTTAGGAGAAACTCTATTTATAATTAATTATATTACAGCACGCGCATACTCTTTCAAAACGTTGCTGAATCAATAGCCATGATATACTACTGTAGTGTGTGTGTGTGTCTGTGTGTGTGTGTGTATATATGTATATATATATATAATAAACAGGAACACCAGAGAAAAAACAAACATCCTTCAAGGTTTAATAGTACCAACGTTTCGGAATGCACTAATTCCATCTTCAGGGTTAAAACAATAAAATGCCAAATCACATACAAAATACAAATTGCTTAAAAACAATTTAAAATAAACTTAAAAAATTATAAAAAGTAGCTAAGAAAATGTAAAACATTAAAACTAAAAGGTAAATAAATGCGAAGTTAAAAAGTTACAATTATAAAAAGTAGCTAGGAAAAATATAAAAGCATTAAAACTGAAAGGTAAATAAAATAAAATAAACTAGTACCTTAACCAAAACATAACAGATCTATCGATGATTCGTCAGAATTTAGGGTATGTTATGGTTAAGGTACTATTTTATTTTATTTACCTTTCAGTTTTAATGCTTTTACTTTTTATAATTGTAACTTTTTAACTTCACATTTATTTACCTTTTAGTTTTAATGTTTTACATTTTCTTAGCTACTTTTTATAATTTTTAAATTTTATTTTAAATTGTTTTTAAGCAATTTGTATTTTGCATGTGATTTGGCATTTTATTGTTTTAACCCTGAAGATGGAATTAGTGCATTCCGAAACGTTGGTACTATTAAACCTTGAAGGATGTTTGTTTTTTCTCTGGTGTTCCCGTTTATTATTAAACTGCGTTTTCCGCGCCACCAATCAATAGCCGATATACTGTACAGTATATATATATATATATATATATATATATATATATATATATATATAGTGGAAAAAAGTTCGCCTAGAAACAGATTTTTGAGAAGCTTTTTCAGAATGTTGATAAGTCAATAGGCATGATATAATATATATATATATATATATATATATATATATATATATATAATCAGATACACAATTGTGGAAAAAAGTTCGCCTAGAAACCACTTTCTAAAAAGCCTAAAAAATTACTAATTGGGTTTTGTTTTTAAAATTTTTGTTACTATTATTAACAAAGAAATAAAATAAACAAACTTTGATAATAAAAAGTAGTTAAAATCAGACCAAAGTTGGTCATATTAACCAATTTCAACCTGGTTACGATGTTTCTGACTAGTTAAAATATGTTGTTATGGCTAAAGAATGTTGACTCACACGTTTAAAGTTGGTTATTCAATCGTCTTTCAGTGTAAAAGGTTGGTTAAACACGGCACCAATAAAACCACTTAAAATTGATCGAATTAAGCATCTTTCATTTACGGTGAAGAAAACGAAATGTTACCAATTATTAATTTTTTATGCTCCGTCGAAATCTTAGGCGAACTTTTTTCCGAAACTGTATACGTACAATAGGGTATAAAGTTACTTTAAACTGGGAGCCAGATCTCTTATAAAGTCTTGTTTACAGGTACAGGATTTTTTTTTTTTTTTTTAGATAAACAAAAAGTATTTTTAAGTGTTTTTAAGTGATATTTGATGCGACAATCTGAAGCCCATTTTAAGGTTGTTTGTGTTCTTTTCTTAATTTCAAGAGACGTGATGGTTACTCACAATAATCACTCTTGATGCGTTCCTTTTTCAAGTATATATATATATATATATATATATATATATATATATATATATACACACACACAGTATATGGAGAGAGAGAGAGAGAGAGAGAGAGAGAGAGAGTGGGTGTGTATAGGATTAAGTGATGGAATTAAGTCTATTTTGTGAGGTAAATTGCATTTTATTTAATTATTTAACCTCACTTTAATCTGACTTTCCTCCGTGTATAACCTTTGGGTTAGTAGGTTAACATAACATCTGATTGACAAGTTATTGTGGGTTAGGTTAAGTCAAGTTAGGTTAGCATAGTTTAAGTTAGGGTTAATTAGGTCGCGTTAAATTAGTATACTGGAGTGTGGACAAAATGTACCTAAGATCAAATGAGAATAGGTCTTTAATGAAGATGACGGACTACAACCATAAAATCTCGGGTTCGACCTTATAATTTTCAGATTTCAAAGATTAAGGCGTTTTCTTTCGTTTGGGTCTTCCTCGGCGGGGGCGTGGTTCGGATTCTACGTTAATTTATAGGTTACCTCTCCCCATCCTAGGTGGGGCAAGACGCTTGAACTTCGTCTGAAGCAGTGATTATGGTGGAAAGACAAACCTTTCAGACGACGAAAAGGCAATGAAACAAATTGATCTAACCTAACACAATTTGATCTAATCTAAACTAATTTAACTCAACTTTACCTATAACTTTACCTTACCTTACATAGCGTAATATAATATAAAATGACGTAGCCAAAACCCAACTTTCCCTAACGTAACTATACTTAATCTCCATTTCTCTACACCGCTATGAGAAAAAGCCTATTCCAGATTTCAAACGTAATATTCCAGGCAAAAGATGGGATAACATAGATTAAACAAAGAATTTTCCTAATTAATTTTGCATTATGTAAACAAAACAGAAAGCTTTCAATATAACTTTTTACAAAACTTAAAAATAATTAATTCCGACCATCGTAAAATAAAATTAGATTTTGTTCTTAAACCTAAAAATAAGACATTTTTTTTAACAAAAGAACCTGTATTTTATTGCGCAAAAAAAAAGTTTTCTCAGCTCAGACGAGGAACAAAAGAAAACGTGGATTCATGGGTAACTTTAAAAAAGTATTTGAAATGAAAAAAAATGCATATAAGGCAAAGAAAGAGTCCTATAAATTCAGTTTTAAGGTAATTGATTGTAATGAAGCATTATATAAAATGAAAATAAATCACAATAGGATAATTCTGCGAGGATTTTTGTGAGAGAAATTTGTAGGTTAACTCTGAGGCATCTTTTTTTGTTAAGTCTGAAGGTGAAAGGAAGGGCTCAAGACGTGAACTACAATTGCTCATCCTCTCTTCTGCGTATTGTTGTGTTTATGTTTTGGTAATCTATGCGTTTCGGATCGGATTCATTATATTGTTTATCTATTACAAACATTTGCTCTACTATGTCCTTAATACCGTCCTTAATCCTTAAGGTCCTTAATACCGATTACAAACATTGTTTATCTATTGCAAAACCATTACTGACTATCTTTAATCCCTCTCTTTTCGCCGTAAAGTTGCCTCTCTCACTCGTATTTCGTATTTTAAAAAAACTATAGAAGACCTGATCGTATCTGTATGAAGGGAGAGACAGAGAGAGAGAGAGACAGAGAGAGAGAGACAGAGAGAGAGAGAGAGATTAAAGTATAAAGGAGGCAAGGTCCCCTCTCTCTCTCTCCAGCCACAAGCCGCACGTAAAGGTGTTCAAAGGAGAAGCATTAGTATAGAAAAAGCAGTAGAACACATTCACGCCATGCACGTAGTTTCAGAAAAAAGTTCGCCTAAAAATGTAAAATATCAAAAAAGCATAAAAAATTACAAATTGGTAATAACTCGCTTTTGTTTTTAAAATGTTATTATTGTGACCAAAAAAAATTAGTTATATATATATATATATATATATCACTTCCCGCCTCTTACTGACTGTCTTCAATCCCTCTCTCCTCCGCAAAGTTGCCTCACTCTCTCTTTATTATCGTTATTATAACGGACACTGCTTTTCTGAACTCTCTGACTGCATGCCTCCTCCTTTAGCAGTACCGGACTTTCGACACATTCTCATTCCTTTTCTGTCCAACTCTCTAACGCGAGGGTTAATCGGTATTTTCAATCTTTCATCTACTCAACCGGTCAACTCTGGAACAATCTTCTTCAATCCATCTTTCCCCCTGTCTGTGACCTCCAGTCTTTCAAAAGCAGTGTCCAGGAATCTCGAAAACCCCGGACCTTGATTTTGACTCTCTTCTTCCTCTATTGGGGGTGCGTTTTTGCGAGCATTTGCCCTTGGTTCCTCCTTTCTGTAATATATTATATATATATACAGGCTGTCCCAAAAGCCCTCCCCATAATGTACAACATGATAATAATAGCCTTTGGCGTAGGACTTTTGGGACGCCATGTTTGTACGTACGTAAAAAAAAATTATTACCGTATTACCAATTAGTAATATTTTATGCTTTTCAGAAATTTTAGATTTATAGGCGTACTTTTATCCGAAGCTACGTATGTCGTGTACCCAGTTTATTATAAATAAAAGATAGTATTGGGCATTAAGCTACACAAAACTAATAATTATTTATTTGTTATTTAGAAAACTCGTAGAAACTTTGCTTCAGCTTTTCATCACTTCAACTCTGGATTATAGCACTCGCTTCGTCCTAATTACTGGCAATGCGATCAGGTGTGAGATCTGATTACGAGTAATTTGTGCAGGAAAATGCCTTTCGTAAGCCGCGCCAAGATGAAGGATCAACGGTATTATACTGGTGATTAATTTTGAACTCCTCGAAAGTTCTAATCACTATCCCTTCTCTGCGAGTGAGGTATCAGCTGAGCATTCCCAATGACTTAAAAGCAGACCCGACCAACGCCTCTTATTATATTTACGGGGCAAAAGTAACGTTGCTATTTTACTCTACCCTAACTAACCCAACCAGAGAGCCCCCTTAACTGTTGGCTTATTAACACTAAGATAGATACATACATAGAGAGAGAGAGAGAGAGAGAGAGAGAGAGAGAGAGAGAGAGAGAGAGAGAGGATATTGAATGCAAATGTTAATTAATTAGATATAATTTATGGTTGAATTTCCTTCTGAACCCAATCTGGAATCGCTGAATGGAAGTAATCTGTCTCAGATTCTCTCAACATATTGATAAAGTGGCACTATTTGGCACCTCAACATTACACATACATTATATAGCATATATAAAGAGAACCATAAATTGTGCTTTATATGTGTTATAAACTGTATTTTATATATATATATATATATATATATATATATATATATATATAAATATATAAAGTCAAAGTGTGTAACCAGCCATTTCGCGTAATGGCTGAAACTTTTAGTCATTTCGCGAAATGGCTGTTTCACTTGGTCATTTCGCGAAATGACTAAAATCTTCAGCCATTACGTGAAATGGCTGAAATTCCACCTTGGTCATTTCGTGAAATGGCTAAAATGACTTTTGTCATGAATTCATAGAAATAACAAACATCACAATGAAATTGGAAACCTTTATTTAACTAACTAAATCTGCTAAAATATGCATACATCCACAGGTCTGTTCAAATAAGTGAGAAACACTCTTCAAATACACATTTGAACACATTTGAACACATTTGAATTTGAATTTTCAATATAGACGTTTTCAAATACTAACCGGGCCTTCAATGTTATTCCGATGTCCGCCATTGAGAGCCCGGTTAGGTCAACTGTATGCCATTGACAATTGGTTAGGTTAAGTCGTGTTATTTTCGTTAAAACTAACGAAAATAACACAACTTAACCTAACCAATTGTCAAGGGCATACAGGTGACCTAATCGGGCATACAGTTGACCTAATCGGGCATACAGTTGACCTAACCGGGCATACAGTTGACCTAACCGGGCAAATGATCTTGTACGAAATGACCAAGGTGGAATTTCAGCCATTTCGCGTAATGGCTGAAGATTTTAGTCATTTCACGAAATGACCAAGTGAAACAGCCATTTCGCGAAATGACTAAAAGTTTCAGCCATTACGCGAAATGGCTGGTTACACACTTTGACTGTAACATATATTAGGGTGATCCAGAGAAATGGGACCCAAAAGAAACCCCTGTAACTCTTAAAGTATAAGTCCTTTTATAAAATCATACGCATCATTCGAAAGAGGATAGTGACAAGTTTGTACAGGATTGTATAGGTTTTTACAAGACAAGATAAGATACAAAACAAAATAAAAGTGTTAGTTAAAACTAACCCTTCAAGATGACTGCATGGACTGTGGAACAGCTGCGTTTCATAACTGAGCAATATTATGAGCATGGAAGAAGTGTAGTTTCAGCTCTTAGAAGGTGATTTTGACATGTGAAAATTTGTCTTGAAAGATCTTTGAGCTGAAACTACACTTCTTCCATGCTTATAATATTGCTCAGTTATGAAACGCAGCTGTTCCACAGTCCATGCAGTCATCTTGAAGGGTTAGTTTTAACTAACACTTTTATTTTGTTTTGTATCTTATCTTGTCTTGTATTGTCAAAACCTATACAATCCTGTACAAACTTGTAACTATCCTCTTTCGAATGATGCGTATGATTTTATAAAAGGACTTATACTTTAAGAGTTACAGGCGTTTCTTTTGGGTCCCATTTCTCTGGATCACCCTATAATGGCTATTTTATGCGATAGAGAATGCCATAAAAATAAAGTCCCTCACAAATTAAAGAAGCTAACATGGGAAATGCCAAATATATTAAACAAATTCAACACCACAACTATGATACATAGTTAATTCATTAATATAAGTCATGCATACATCGTACGAATGCATGTGTATATATGTGTGTGTATGTACGTGTATATATATGTACATATATATATATATACATTCAACTGCAAAAGAACACGCAGTATAAATAACGTAAAGAACGAGGCTTGTATAGGAGATATTCCGCGCAAGACGAGAGAGAGAGAACGAAACAAATGAAAAAATGAGTATATGTGTGTGCGTGTGTGTATATATAATATTATATATATATATGTTTGTGTGTGTGTGAGTGTACAAAGAGCGTTTATATATATATAAGATAAAAATGAGAACCATATACGAGGATAAACATAGAAATAAAGTGATATTTAACGACAATACAAACGTTTAGGATATGGAACTCAGAAGTTCTTAATCCGTGTACTCCAAACGGGAATAATTTCAGACAGTAAACAGTATTTGAGTAATACGAAATGAAAGGAGAATTAAAAGAGGTACGCAAACTATGGTATAAGACTACATATATATATATATATATAATACAATCGTATTTCGCTCACGACATTCTGAACCTCAAAAGACATTTGCAAAAATCGTGTTAAAATTTTGTTTGAAGAAATAATTAGAAACTATAATTTAAAGTATTTAGAATTAATTACCGCTTTTTTACCAATTATTTCCGTAGTTAACATAGATAGGATCGGAAAAAACACCCTTTTTTAACATTTGGAATGCCATACAATTTTGCATTTCGCTCGGGATGGACATCTCTTCGATTCCTGGAAATTGATAAATTACTAAAAATACAAAAATACTTCAATTAATAATAAATTTATTTGTTTTTTCAATCGATTAATTAAGTAATTGCAAAAATCTGATCGATTTAATTGATCTCACCTGCATAATTTATAAATTAAATGGTTTTGTATCCGAGTTACGTAGTGAAAACATCTATATATATATATATATATATATACACCTTACAACCTTACAAAGGTTCCGCGCGATGATTTCTCATTTCGCGAAGGTCAAGCTTGTCGCCCCTCCTCTTGCCCTCCTCGCAATAAGCTAAAGGAATAAGCTAAAGGAAAAGAGGCCCTCTATGACATTGCATTGCGCATGGAAAAGCTGGTATCTGAAAAACCAGATGCCCAGAATGAAGAAGATAGCAGCATTACCAACCAATCATCCTCTTCAAATCCTCTCGCCCTCCTCTCGCCCTCCCTCTATATATATATATATATATACAGAGGCATGCAAGAAGTAAATAGACACCCTTAATTTTATGGTAAAATGTATGCATCCAAATTTTTTTGCCATTATTATGACTAATATTCGTTTCCTTTTTTGAGATTGTAATATACCATCCTAGAACATGCCTCGAACACAAGATATAGCTGCACGTCCATAATAACCAAGCTGATGAAGATAGTTTACTGCTGTTCTTGGGCTAATTTTGAGTTTTTCTGCCACTTCTGAAGCTTTTAAACGAGGGTTGTTCTCAACAGATCTTCGAACAAAACGAAGACATCTGTCAGAAGGCCCAGGTCGACCAGGTCGTGATTCAATTGATGTTTTGCCCTTTTCTTTAACTTGGACTATTATTCTGTTAACAGTAGAAAGGGGTATTCCGAGATTCCTAGCTATTTGTCGCTGGGACAGTCCACCCTCAGATTGACCAACAATCCGTCCTCGTTGAAAGTCAGAAATTTCTTTGGAATCTTGTGTTCGAGGCATGTTCTAGGATGGGTATATTACAATCTAAAAAAGGAAACGAATATTAGTCATAATAATGGCAAAAAAATTTGGATGCATACATTTTACCATAAAATTAAGGGTGTCTATTTACTTCTTGCATGACTCTGTATATATATATATATATATATATATATATACAGGGTGGGCCGTAAGTTTCCATACATAGGAAAAATAAACATTTTTTTATGGACAACCATTTTTATTTATATAATATGCTCTACATGGTTGCCATTGTTTTGAAAACACATTTCAATACGTGTTCCCCACTGTTGATGAACACGCATTAGCACAGTTGACGTTATGCTTGTAATGGCGTTGGTGATACGTTCCTTTAGATGATTTATGTCTCGTATCTTTTCCTGATACACCATGGCCTTCAAGTGCCCCCAAAGATAGAAATCAAGGGGGGTGAGATCTGGGGATCTGGGAGGCCACTCCACAGGACCACGCCGACCAATCCAAGCATCCGGAAACTGCTGATCCAAATACCGACGCACGTATTTAAATTTTCCTATGTATGGAAACTTACGGCCCACCCTGTATATATATATATATATATATATATATATATATATATATATATATATATATATATTCCTTTTTCGTAAAGAAAAGTTTATCAGAATTTCTAAGAAATAAAATACTGATCTTATTTTCCTGGTAGAAAATAACCCATATTTTGGTTCTATTTATTAAATGTAGAGGGATAAATTTTGTGGTTGAATTTAATGTCAGAATGTGAGGATGAACCCATGTTGGATTCCCACATGATACCTCACTTCCGTGTGTCAATCTGTCGCTCTGTTGAGTCTCATAGAAAGAAAAATGAAGATAAAGAGGAGATACTTCATATTTGATCATTATTTTGTGACGTTCGAACGATCACTGTGTCCTTCCAAATTCTTGAAAAGGATTCTCCAAGTTTATGGGATTTTTTTTAAAGTTTCCTCAAAAGTAGCAAAGAAAACGATGCGTGAGAAATGGGTTTTATTTTATTTTTTATATACAGGGTGTCCCAGAAGTCTGGGCTCATAGGGAAACTAGATATTATATTTTTAAAGTGAAACAAACGCATTTCTAATGTCAGTTTTACATATTTCAGGAAAGAAAATACCCTCATGGCTCAGTATACCAATCACGAGAAGGTGGAACTGGTATTGTTACATGTTTTCGGAAAAGCATTTTCCCTATAAGTCCAGACTTCTGGGACACCCTGTATATCACCTATTATAATCTTGATGCAAGTTTATCATAGTCCTTAAACTAAATCCGGATTAGAACGTCACCAAAACAGAATCCTGGTTATTTACCTTGAGACTATAGTGGGATTATCGTCAAATCATGGTGAGAATTTTATGAAAACGCATTCACTTGCTCAAATACGCCAAACACTTGCTCAAATTCGCCAAAGTAAAGTCTTTATACGAAAAGGAATTCATTTTGCAAAACTTCATTTCGGTAAGCAATTATTTGGAAGGTATTTCAACCAAGGATGGGTCGAATACAGGAGCTCAGTATTCAAATACAAATACGAATACTTCATATTTGCCTGAATACGAATACAAATACAGGAGAAATACAAAGTATTTGAATGCAAATACGAATACGTTTGAAAGTATTCATGAATATATTCATGAATACTTTCAAATCAAGTCGAAACACAGAAACAAATCCATTTCATGAAAGGACATAATTATGCAAGACAACATGGAGACGAGTTACATTCTACAGGGTTATCCAATCACAGTTCTGCCAATTTGACAAAGTTATACAGTTATTGAGTTATTGGTTGTATTCATGAAAATATCCAGTAAATTCAAATACTTTGTCATAGTATTTGAATACTAATATGAATACTTTGACTTTTCCTACGCAAGTATTCCAATACGAATACTGAATATGAATAACCTCATGCCTGATTTCAACAGATAATGGGATTGTCATCACATTTTTATTTGGTTACATCAAGTAGATTAGACAGCGTAAATCCACTCAAAATTTTGTACCAATTTCGACATGAAATTACATGAAATTACGTGTCACAAACACGATACCAGCGATGAAAATGCGATTAAAAAATGAGGAATGACGAAATAAATGGTTTTAACCCTTTCGTTCATGACTGCATTTTCGTTAAATCAAAAAGTATTTGAGATTTATTGTAGTTGTAAACAAATATTTTATTAGTAACTCCTCATTTACATTTACACGCATTTTGGGTTCTTTTTCTCGCAATTAAACTTATATAGACATTTAAAATCAGTTGTAGAAAAGTTGTATTTTAATGAGATATATATATATATTTATGTATGCTCTTTCCGTTGGGACATTAAAGTCCCACTGTGACTGAAAGGGTTAAGGGGGATTAGAAATGTGAATTAGGGTATTTTAATATTTAGGGTATTTTAATATTTATTCAAATGGATGAGTCATAGGGTATAAAAAACTCAGCGACAAGCGACGGAGTTGTGTTGCCAAATCACTGAGATAAATCTCGCCAAAATTCTTCTAAATATTCTCTCTCTCTCTCTCTCTCTCTCTCTGATTTTAGGAAAGCAAATTTCGATGACTTTAGAGCAGTGGTTCCCAACGTGGGCGCTACCGCCCCCCAATGTGCGTTTGAGAATCTTAGGGGGAGGCTTGGAAACTGTAAAATTGATCACTTTGATCACTTAGCACTTATCCTATTATATTATTATCTTTATGAGGGGGACCAGCAAATATTGGTGGAGATAAGGGGGCGTTAGCCTAAAAAAGGTTGGGAATCACTGCTTTAGAATTTCATTAACTTTAATAAATTGGGATGAACTGTTAGTGGTAGATAGTGTTCTTAACATTCAAGAATATATTCATAAATTTAAACAAGCGCTGTGTACGGTTGTACTTATGAGAGTTATGAGAGGTGAATTAAATGTGCAACCTAATTGGTGGCATACAAATAGAGGAAAAACAACCGCAGATAGAAATGTAGCCTACAACAGGTATAAAAGGTAAATTGAGGGTGTGTTTTTAGTTAGTATATGTTATTGAGAGAGAAGCAGTGATTTCCCTTAAATGTTTGTGTAAATGTAGTAGGAGACGCTGGTCTGGTCTGGTTACAGAGCACTGGGAGTTGTCATTGTGAAAACGCTGGGGAGTCAAAACCTCCGAATAAACCTACAAAGGGGGATTATAAGGGGTGCTGGTTGGGGTGGAGTTGGGGATGGTGATGTTCCTTTTTGGTCGTAAATGTAGTAGGAGGCGCTGGTCGGGTCTGCTATCAGAGCACTGGGAGTTCTCAAATGATAGACTTTTCTACTTTTCTTTATTTTTATTTACGTGTTTATAATAGATGGGAATTCTCGGGAGTCAAAACCTCCGAATTAAATTATTTTGGGAAATCACTCCTCTCTCCTCTTTCTTTCTTTGGCTCCTTTTTTGTTTCATTATTAAAAAGGTGCTGCTTGAGTGAGGAGTAGTTAAGGTAGAGTAGAAGTAGTAATGTTCCCTTTGTCAATAAATGTAGTAGGAAGCGCTGGTCAGGTCTGGTTTCAGAACACTAGATGTTCTCAGATGATGGGAAACTTGATGAGATCTCTCGGGAGTCAAAACCTCCGAATAGTCATACTCATCTCTAGAGAAGCTACCTAGTTAGAGTGGAACTTTAGTTTCAATCGTTGTACATCAAATTTTGCGATAAAAATAAATAAATTTCGCAAAATAAAATTATTCATAATATAAATTGTTAATTCCCATTATGCATGGGGAATTCTTAAATTGTAGGTCTGCCCAGTTGGAGGTACCTCTTCTGGACCATTGCTCCTTAATGTTTGTTTAAAAAATTTCCTCCTGCACTTAGTCCTCCCCCTACTTTAGAGAGATTTCTCTAGTTGTTTTGTCCCACATATCATGATGAACCATCGAGCAACTCATTTTTTATCACGACGAATTCGTCGTAGTGGCAACAACGGCTGATCACCCACGAAACGCTTTCATTCCCCATTAGGGACAAGTACGCGGGGTTAGATACAAGGGACCCTCCACTGATATTCCTCGCCGAAAAGAGATTTTCTCTAATCACGTGGTGGCACACTTGCCGCCTAAACACCTTTTACGGCGGGAGACCCTAGTTGAATACTCGCGGTATTCAAAGAGTTGGTAGAAACATACACATGACAGACATCTAATTACAGAAAACACGCTCAGACACTCGCCTACCTTGTTAATAAACTAGATAAGTATTTTATGGAAATGCATAGCATTATCTGGGTAATCGTACCCATATATGGCAAATCTTCGGTGCTGTGGCTTTGGCAGGCTACGGAGAAATGGTGCAACGATGAAATGATGACTTTTCGTACATAATAAATAAATAAATAAAAAATCCCTTAAAAATGCATGGCGTAGATTAGATTAGTAGTTTAGTATTCATGCTATCCTTTATTTTACACGAGATAAGTGTACGCAAGGTGTGAATGAACTCTGAAGCTATTCTTTTCATTATACTTTTTCCTACTTTCCTATGAATCTTCTTTCATCACTATTTTCTGTAAGCAGCGGCTGACGGAGGAGGGAGAGAGCCTTGTCTGTTCTATACTTTACTATTACTATTACTACTATTTCTGTGTGAAAGCTTTACACGTCTATAAGTGTAAACATGGTATAAGTTTTCAGTGTTCTTTTTTCATTACTATTTCTAACTTTTCTAGTTCCCTTTTGGGTTCCTAAAGTGAATCGTACGGTCTTTGTTAACCTGTAATTCTCTCTCTCTCTCTCTCTCTCCTCTCTCTCTCTCTTCTCTCTCTCTCTCTCTCTCTCTCTCTGTCTCTCTGTCTCTCTCTCTCTCTCTCTCTCTCTCTCTCTCTCTCTCTCTCTCTCTCTCTCTCTCTCTCTCTCTGTCTCTCTGTCTCTCTCTCTCTCTCTCTCTCTCTCTCTCTCTCTACAAAGTTCTTGTTGCAATTTTCAATTTTAATAACTTTTGATGTACACTTAATGGAAACAAATCGTAAACAGCATATGAAAGCATAGTTATAAAAGTTTCTAATACACTCCACCAGGAACCACCAGCTTGACTTTCTTGTGAAGAGAGACCAACGCACGGAACTGCAACGAGGTTACGAGGTTACTCCATTACAAATTTCTAGGCCTCAACATAACGGCCATCTTTTCTCGATACATCGTTTAATCCTACTTTCCAAAGACCCGAAAACATTCTCCACTTTCTGCTGAGTGATTTAATGATTTGCTTTTGTGACAGTGGCCATAAGTTCATCCGAAGAATGTAGTTTTGATGAGTGTCCAATACTTAACGTAGGCCCAAAAAAAGTAGTCACTGGGGACAGGTCAGGTGAATGAGGTGGTCAAACAATTGGTTCACCTTTACCAGTCCACTTGGTTGGGAAGACTTCATTCAAGAACTGTCGTCCATTCAAAGCATAGTAGCAGGCAGTACCGTCTTGCTGAAAGAAGCTGCTATCTGATAGATTTAATTGTCATAGTTCAGGAATAAAGAAATTTTGAAATATTGCGAGGTAACCTTTACTATTGACTATTTGTTCTTCAAAACTTGAAAGAACCAATGATGCAGGACTTTCTGAGAATGGGCCAATCATTGATTTTGGTGTCTCATTCATGTTGCCAGACTTCGTGAGGTTTCGCTGTCCCTGAAATACAGCACTTGTAGCCGATTATGTTGCATTCGTATGACTATAACTAAAGAAATATATATTTGTTTTTGCACCTCAAATATATAAAGAACGTATATATATATGACAGCATCTTTCATTTCAAATATTGATTTAGTAGTTTTGATAGGCTATATTGCCTTCCAGCAGCTCCATACCCCTTTTTAACTGCCAATTACAGTAAAATAAAGTTAGATCACGGAGAAAGAAATTAAACTGGCTGCATTGCGAAGGAGTTAAGGCCTACTGAAGAACGAAAACAAGCCACGAGAAGTCAGAAGGTCGCCGTCAGGAGTCGGCATCAATTCTTTCCAAATTCCACCCCGACACTACTGGTATTCGTCATTTTTCAGGAGAATGAATATTGAACACGCAACACTTGTCCAACCCACATAGGGAAATATTGGAAGAATTATGCGGTCTTGATGAACCCACTGTCGGTAGTCGGGAAAAGAGGTTTGGAAACAGGACACTCTCAACGCAATCGGAATCTGGCAATCCTAACCTTGGCGAATATGTTAAGATTTACAAACTGTCCTAAAAAAAAAAAAAAAAAAAAAAATTTGAAGTCCATCATATTTTATTTCAATATTTTCAATGTTTCTAATCCTTCCTTCGCTCCTTTAAAATACTTACAATAATCCCTCGTTTGTCCAATTAATCGTTATATATATATATATATATATATATATATATATTATATATTATATATAATATATATATATATAATATATATTATATATATATATATATATATATATATATATATATATATATATATATATATATATGATCAATTAGACAAACGAGGGATTACTGGAAGTGTTTAGAGTTATATATATATATATATATATGATACACACAGACAGTGCATGGAACAAGGAACTCTTCTGGGATAATTAAATCCACTATAGTCCGAATAAGTAATGGTAAATGACAAATACCATAGTTCTAAATGTAGCATGGCTAGGTGCTTTAAACCCTAGATCCATGTCCCAAAGCTGGATCCTGTCTGCTTTGCAGATAGCTGGTGAGGGAAGCTATATTTATGGGACCTCTTTGCGAGTGACCCGTTGCCCACGTCGGGCTAGCATCATGAAAAAGAAAAACTATGGTATTTGTCATTTACCATTACTTATTCGGACTATAGTGGATTTAATTATCCCAGAAGAGTTCCTTGTTCCATGCACTGTCTGTGTGTATCATAAAAAACTCAGGGGACCATTCTGAGTTCATTCCCATATATATATATATATATATATATATATATATTTTTTTTTTTAACTGCAAACAACACACAGTATTGTAAAGAACGACGCTTGTGTTCCCACTCACTAGCAACACATACACAATGGAGAACAGAAAAACAACTGTCATCAGACCACCTGCCCATCATCATTACAACACATTCTATACTCTGCCCCAACAGCCTTAGGCACACTTACAGAAATTACAAGAAAGCTGATTGGGAACAGTTCAAAATACAGACTGAGGAACAATTCACCACATTAAACAGCACACCCATCATAAACATCAATACAACACTCAAGACATTTAATCAGATCATCAATAATGCAAACAAATACATACCGAAGGGCAACATTAGGAAATACAACCCAAATTACACTAGAGAAATAGCCACCTTATAAGGCAACGTAACAACCTCAAATATAACACACAAACCCCACACACAGAAGCCATAAAACAGCAGATACAACAGCTCAACACAGAAATAAACAACAAACTCAAAGAAAAACAAACAAAAACATTCAGGGAATTCATAACAACATTAAACCACTCCACAGATACATCCAGGCTATACAAGACTATAAACGGCATTACCCACTCTAACAGCGGCATTCACACCTCACACGTGGCTATCTGTCGCAGCCAAAATAATATCCCAACATACACACAACAAGCTAACATTCTAGTTAATCACTACGCAAAGATAAGTCACTTAAACAGAGACAACAACCAGAAACATGCAGACAGACAAACAGCCAGACACAAGAAAACCTACAGACTCGACACGACCATTACACCCTTCAATACAGACCAGACCACCAAGATCATCAAAAACATTAAAAATTCGAAGGCTACTGGACCAGACAACATATCTAACATACACCTTAAACACTTGGGCCCACAAGGAATACTAGCTCTCACAAATATCAGCACATATTCATACCAACACTGTATTATTCCTGACATATGGAAACAAGGTAAAATTATTACACTACTCAAACCAAACAAAAATCCAACAGAACCAGCTTCCTATAGACCCATTACTTTACTGTGCACACCTTCCAAAATAACAGAAAGACTAATCTTACAAATCACCAACCCACACATTCCACTATCGCCTACTCAACATGGATTCAGACCTCACCACTCAACCACGACATTACTCACTAACCTCACGCAGCACATCATGGATGGCATCAACTCCAGACGACCAGCTCAACGTACACTATTAGCAACAATAGACATTAGTAAAGCATTTGATGCTATCCCACGCTTCCATCTCATAAACAAAATACTCAACACAAACCTGCACAATAACACCAAAAGGTGGCTGAGCAACTATCTTTCAGGAAGATACTCACATGTCACATTTAATGGCAAGTCATCCAAAAACAAGATTTTTCCGAACGGGGTCCCTCAAGGCTCTGTTCTCTCACCAACACTCTTCAACTTATACATGCATGACATTCCAACACCCATAGATAACAAGCTTACATTATCATCATATGCAGATGACATCACTCTAACATCCACCCACAACAACATCGACACCGCTACAAATAACCTACAAACATACATAAACAGTATACAAGACTGGCCCACACACAATAGACTCAAAGTAGCGCCCACAAAATCAACCATCACCTTGCTTACAAGCAACACAAAAGAACACCAGGTAATTCCACAGCTTACACTAAACAACATCAACATTCCACACACTCACAGAACCAAAATACTTGGGGTCACATACAACACATCATTATCTTTTGCAAACCACATTCAGGATATTAAAAACAAATGTAGGTCAAGACTTAACACGCTTAGGGTACTAACAGGCACAAACTTTGGACACCAGCAGGAAACAACATCACCCATATACAAACAATATATTCGCTCAGTTATGGACTATGCTAGCCCATGCTGGGCACCCATTATCTCAAACACGCACATAAACACCTTACAGACAATACAAAACAACGCACTTCGTATCATTACAGGATGCACTCAAACAACACCAATAGAACACCTGCACACAGAAACAAAAATACTGAAAGTTAGGGAACATTTAGACATGAGGGGAACACAATTCATGGCAGCAGCGACAACTAACCCACAACACCCTTGCCACTGCATGTACAATCACGCACCGACACCTCGCACCATTAAGGTAACACCAGAGAGACATTATAACCAAATACTCTATTCCATACCACGCCCCACAGACATCACACAGTACAGAAAACACATACACACACCTAACCCACAAAGCACTGACACGACTCGGTCCGAATGCGGTCCTAGGTGCGAAGCCGCCACCCATTAACAGGTCAGAGATCAGCCTGAGCAGATCGGATCGAGTTAACTTAGCACGATTCCGATGTGGACATCACCCCAACTTACTAACATATAAACACAGACTAGACAAATCCATAGACGACACCTGCCACCTGTGCCACGACACACCACAAACAGTTGAACACATTATGACAGACTGTACCGCTCTAGCACAACAACGAACACAACACAACATCACTAGTGCGCTGAACCTCTGGTCCACTCCGAAGAGGGCGATCGGTTACCTGCGTGCCGCCGGCTTGCTCGATCAGGGTGGGCTGATCGGCTAAACAACAACAACAACAACAACAACGACGCTTGTGTAGAAGAACGTTCCGTACAAGATGAGGAGGGAGAACGAACAAATGAAAAATGACTTCTGATTAATCGAGGCCCATGGTATAGTGGATAGCATATTTGACCGGCAATCGGAAGATCCCGGGTTCGATTCCCGAGTGGTTACCTCATTTTTCACTTGTTCGTTCTCCCTCCTCATCTTGTGCGGAACGTTCTTCTACACAAGCGTCGTTCTTTATATATATATGTGTGTGTGTGTGTGTGTGTGTGTGTATGTGTGTGTGTGTAGCAACCCGCGGTTCCGATCCCACATAAAGCTATAGGTCCCCCTAGTCATGACTTTAGATGTTGCAAAGGAGGTTAAATAACCCACAGAAAAAAAAGGATATATACTATATATATATATATATATATATATATATATATAGAGAGAGAGAGAGAGGAAGAGAGAGAGAGAGAGAGAGATAAATGTTAACTTGTTTCTCCATTTATGTTCACTATAGAATTAATTCAGAGCGTATGCTCCTACATATGATGTACACATTTAAATGCATTCACGATGGGCTGCGTCGATTTGTCATATTCTTGACCAAATGTAGTAAATCCTCACTCTTTCAAAGTGGCTTTGCATACAATTAAAATTCCCATAAATTTATTTGTTCACCAGCGAATTAAGGAAGCCATAAATAATACTTCACCACTTCGTAAATAACGTTTGAAATTGAGGAATTTTCGGTTGGAATTGAAATTTACGATTTTGTTTTCGGTTGGAATCGGAATTGAAGATATTTTGCATTTAGAATCGCATTCGGAATTGGAATAAAAAGTTTTCCTGTGATGAAATCTGAATAGGATTTTATTACCTTTCGTGTATCTGGAATGAAACTTTGTATTGGATTAAGACTCAATTATCTGCTGGATTAAGACCCATTTATCTTCTGGATTAAGACTCACTTATCTGCTGGATTAAGACTCGATTATCTGCTGGATTAAGACTCATTTATCTTCTGGAGTAAAACTCAGTTACCTGCTGGATTAAGACTCACTTATCTGCTGGATTAAGACTCAATTATCTGCTGGATTAAGACCCATTTATCTTCTGGATTAAGACTCACTTATCTGCTGGATTAAGACTCGATTATCTGCTGGATTAAGACCCATTTATCTTCTGGAGTAAAACTCAGTTACCTGCTGGATTAAAACTCACTTATCTGCTGGATTAAGACTTAATTATCTGCCTGAGTATGATTGGAAAGCTTAATAAAGTCCCCATAGTAAATCAACACCCTTTCGTATCCCTCATCTTCATTGTTTATTATATATTTCTCCGGCGTCCGACCACTTTTGAAGGACACAAAAAACATTCTTGCTCTGTTGGAGGTTAAACACCTCACAACACTGGCCATTAATTAAGCTCTGAATTTTCAGCGGAAAAGTTGCACAACCAAGAATCCTATTTAGCCCTCTTCAAAATGTACTATTGCGTGATGTGACATCGATGTCCTTAAGCTGATGAGCTTCATAACTACATTGACTAAACTTCCCTTTGTGATATCATATTTTACGTATGAATACTGCACGTTTGAAGTGTGTGTGTGTATATATATATTATATATATATATATATATATATATATGTGTGTGTGTGTGTGCGTGTGCGTGTGTATGTGTGTATGTATGTATGTATGTATGTATACTTCACGCATGGCTAAAATAAAATCAGACTTCAAAATAGTGTAGAATGCCATAATGCAAACGGAACTACGCGAGGGTTTCGCCAAATCAAGCCCGGGCTGCAACCCCATCTTTGTACAGAGTTGTTTGCAGTATTGCATATTTTGATCTCGTGGTCTTATTAGCGAGGTTAATCTTTTGATTTTGATATCTCCCAAATCCCCTGCGTTAATTCAGTATCACGTAACAGTTTGCGTCAAATACCCATTACCCATCTACCCCCATCATTATTTGAGTTGAAGTCAAACTAATATTTATAAAAGACCCTCGAAAAACGTCATGAGGAGTAAATAACTATTTTAAGTGGAGGAACTCTTACACAATAAA